>JAPEBW010002559.1:0-11081 GCA_027405785.1 Ophiocordyceps robertsii
TACATATCGGTTACGCCCCGCAGCACCGGATAGCTTCAAGCCCAGGACTCAAAAGAGGCTAACCACTGGCATTCTCTCCACGCAAAACACAAGCCGTGCTGGAACTGACGGAAGCCTCTGCTCTTTCTTGCTACCTGGTTTCTGTGTTTACTCAATACACCCCCCCCCCCCCCTTCGTGGACCATGACTCGCGTTTCTTCTTCCGGCGGCGGAAATGGGGAGAGGCAAAAAAGACTTGATGGCCTCGACGACGAGCATCTGTAGCTTAATCGCAACTATTAAAAAAAAAAAAAAAAAGGTGTACTCGCATCCTACGTTTCCCGTCGCAGTCCGGCGTTAGCAGGGATCAATGGCGCGGCCCCCCCATGCAGCTAAGCGCCCCGTGCTGCTTTCCCACGGCCGCTGCCTTGATTCTCCCGGCCTTGCATGCCTCGACTTTTCTTGGCAGATGGCCGCTGCGTCGACGTTTTTGCTTGTTCCGGGCGGGACATGCGTCGACGAGACGCAAGGGGGGGGGGGGGATGTGAGCAAGAAAGGGGGGTGTGAACAAGAAACGCTTCCCGTCAGCCGTGCCTACTGCGTGTTATACGGATATACGGATACAAGCCTGTGGATGGATATACATGCAACGAAGCAGCAGCACGCTTCACCTGCCAGCGGCCTTGACTCTGCCTCTGGCTCGGAGGGGATGCTGTTCATCAGACCAGTGCATGCGTATAGACTCGTAAAGCGCAGGGGAACCACAGGAGACATTGTAAAGAAAAAGTAGGCGAATCAGCTGCTCCAACGTGCCTCTTCTGTGCGAGCCCCAATCATCAAGC
Source organism: Ophiocordyceps robertsii (assembly GCA_027405785.1). Classification (NCBI taxonomy): domain Eukaryota; kingdom Fungi; phylum Ascomycota; class Sordariomycetes; order Hypocreales; family Ophiocordycipitaceae; genus Ophiocordyceps; species Ophiocordyceps robertsii. Next base: position 822 of record JAPEBW010002559.1, read on the forward strand.
CCCCCCCCCCCTGTCTCCATCTCCTCACACTCTCGACCCGTTATAAGCTCCTACACAACGCAGCAACAGCTGTCGTCATCACCCATCCTCCATCCCCTCCAGTCTCTCTGCGCCATGGCCCCGGCCCCGTCCCCGTCCTCGCCGCCGCCCTCGTCGCCCCTGAGCGAATCGCCGCCCAGGGACGACCGAGACGCCTCGCCAGACACCAGCAGAGCCAGCAACGACGAGCCCGAGAAGCCCATGGCCATCCCCCCCATCACCCCCATCGCGTCCCAGCAGGACCCGCAGACGCTCGCCCGCGGCCTCGAGGGCAGGTTCGTCGACGAGTTTGGCAACGTGCTGGGCTGGGACGGCACCGTGCTCGGCCGCGTGCGAGGCGATCTGCCCTCCATGGTCGGCAGGCCCGTCTCGGCCCAGGGCCACATTGTCGACGCCGAGGGCCAGGTGGCTGGCTTCGTGTCCGAGAACTTTGTACCCCCGCCCGCCTCCTCGTCCTCGCCGCCCCCTCAGTCGTCGTCGTCGAAAAGGCCGCTCGACAGGGGGCTGAGGGTCGATGACGACGGCACCATCTACGACCACGAGGGCGTGCCCGTCGGAAGGATGACGCAAGCCCAAGGCACGCCTCGCCCCGGCGAATCACGAAGGGGCCAGGCCCCGGGCACTTGCTCGCGCTCGCCCACGGCCCCCAGCCCGTCCGAGGTCTGCCTCGACGTCAAGTCGACGCACGACGGCATCCAGCTCATCATCAAGATTCCCACCGTCTTCCACGCCTGTCCAGGCCCGCCACCGCCGCCGCCGCCGCCACCGTCCTCGTAGGGGAATCGTCGCTCGCTGTTTTGCTTTTGTTTGCCCTTTTCATGTCTGTATCCGTACATACGTATGCATGTCAGTTGTCACGGTCCAGTGAGGCTGGATCAGCGCGGGGAAGAGGCTCGACAGGGGGGGGGGTGAGACGATGAATACCTAAAGGCCGAGGCAAAAGATCCCTGTCGCTCGCGTGTAAAAAGGAACCGAGGGAAAACAGGTAAATGCCTTTGTATGCGTATGGCTGAGAAGAGAATCCTCGCAGAAGACAGCGGTGGCGTTTTCTGCTGCAGGCCCCTGCCTGCCTGCCGGGGTCTCGCGGCATGGCTCCCACAACACAGACTCTTTGCCTCATGTCTGAGATCATCTTGACCGTTGTGCTCAGATCCGGAATCCTGTTTCCACCATGCCTCAGCCCGTCGTGGTGTCCAGACGTACCTTGGTGTCGTTGTGGCGGCCCCGGAAAAGAAAACCCACGCTGCAACAGCCTCGCATCTCGATGGCCGGCTCTCAGGGGGGTCGGAGAGACGAGGCACGGCTCGGGTCGACATGCCTGGTCTGAAGGAAGCCGGATGCATGGGACCAACCGCATCCCGAACCCATTCATCCCCTTTCCCCCTTCCTCTCCTCCCACGCCCCTCCTTCTCCTCTCCTTCACTTTTCACCACTCCCCGATTCGGAGCCCGGAGCCGTCATATTGCGTCACTTGTGGCTCAAAGACCTCGTGCCTGTCTGGGCGGTGACGCGTGCCAATGGCTTCCGTGAAAGTTCTGGATGGCTCTGACGTTTGTGGCCTCTGATCCTGTTGCGTAGCTTGGTCAGACTGTAACGCGATGGCAAAAGGAGGACCGAGAAACTTGCTTGTGGCCCATGGCTCACATCACGTATAAATGTATAGGGACTCGTGTGGCTGAACACCTTGTCGCCCGAGATGTGGAATCAAGTAAAGACCGAGAAGTTGTAAAACACCACGAACGACTGAACGAGCCTCGACGTTGTACCCCGTTGAAAGCAAGAAACCCACCATACTCGCCAGCAATGCCCAAGAACCCGCTTTCCATCCCGGGCAGCTGGGGCCAAGAATCCGAGACGCAACAGAGAGAGGATGACCACGAGCAATGTAATGAAGCCGCCTCCCGCTCCCCTGACCAGCCCAGCTGACCTGTGAAGCCCAAGTTGGATCGGTCGATGCCATCCCGCGGAGCGCCGTCGCCGGCGTCGTCAACAAGTCTGGAGAAATCGTAGACGACAGCGGCAAGGACATTGGCAAGATATCAGACTCCAAAAGCCCCCATGACCTCGCGGGAAACACCGTCACCGCGGCGGGCGACATCGTCGGTGAGTCGGGCGACGTCGTCGCCAAGGCCGCTCTCGACAGCGAGTACACGACACAGCCGGCCAAGGGCGAGGCCAGGTCGGGCGGCTGGAACCTGCTCGGCAAGACAAAAGGCGCCATCCAGACTGCCGACAACATCCGCAAGCCCGTCAGCAACACGCTCGAGTTTGCGGGCAACCTGCAAACCATGAGCAAGAACCAGGGCGGCCGCCCCGATGAGAAGCAGGCTGAAGGAGCCCCGAGCAGCGCCAAGGGAGAGATGCCGGGCGACAAGCACTCGACCGACGCCGACACCTCTCGGCAAGATACTTCTGCCAATGTTTCCGAGTACACCTCTGTCAAGGACTCTGCAGAGACGCCGTCTTCATCAGCCCGTGACCAATCACCATGCATTCGCCTCAAAGACAATGACCCCTCGGCCGGCGAGAATCCGACCGACAAGTGTCACAAATCGTCCGCCGCCGAAAAGACTAAAGAGACAAAGCCGCCCGCAGACGACAATGTCAAGGACGCCAAGTCCAATGTCGACGCTCCGGTAGAAGACAAGACCCCTGATGAGCCCATGGTCATGAGGAGCCCTGCGCCAATCGACGAAGAAGACGACAAAGATGCCAAGTCGGAGACGAAGCCCACGGACGCGGCCACGAAACAGGCCTCTGACCCGGCGGTCAAGGAGACTACGGAGCAGGTAACTGACAAGGACCTCCGGCAGGCCACAGACAAGAGCTCAGATCAAACAACCGACACGGCCACGGAAAGGGGTCGTTCGGTAGGGGCAGCAGACCAGGCCCCAGAGCAAACGCTGGACAAGACCGCGGACAAGGCCACCGATCAGACCACTGAGCGAGCACCCTCGGAGCAACCTTCGGAGCAAGTGACGGAAAAGGCCGACGAGCCTGCTGCTTCGAAACAGGCATCTACAGAGCAATGGCTGGAGCATGCGACTGGCAAGTCTCCGGAACACACTCCTTCAGAAAAGGGTCTGGAGCAGACAACAGACAGGGCTCCCGGTGATCTCGGGAGGGCTTCGGATCGTGCCACGGAGCGAGCGCCTTCGGAGCATTCCACTGAGCACGCCTCCCTCGGCCGGACACAATCTCACTCGGCCAACATCGACACCGACTCCGTTGCCGAGGTCAAGACTGGAGGTGAGGCCGAGGCAGGGGGGGCGGCCACGGCCAAGGTTGAAGGTGAGGATCCAGCTGCTCTCGAGGAGACAAGCAAGGAGGCCGTGGAGGGTCAAGAACTCACGGCTGGAGAAGCTGGAGAGGACACCAAGGCCAAGGCCGAAGGCGACACCGAGGTCGGAGACGAGGCCAAGGCCAAGGATGAGGGTGAGGATGCAGTCGCCCTCGAGGACACGGGCAAGGATGTTACGCAAGGCGAAGAGCCTACGGCAGACGCCGGCAAAGAAGACCATCTAGAGAAGGAGGGAGCCGAGCTGGCAGGCAAAGGCGAGGAGGAGCAAAAAGCCACCGACTTCAACGTTCTCAAGGGTGCCAGGGTCAACAAGGCAGGCAATGTCGTCGACAGCGACGGCGACGTCGTGGGGCGGCTAGTGGAAGGCGACGCCAAGCAGCTTCTAGGCAAAAAGGCCGACGAGTCTGGCAACTTTCTGGACGAGTCGGGCAAAGTGGTCGGGCGCGCCGAGCCTCTCCCAGAAGAGCAGCCGGCGGATGCAGAGGAGGAAGAGCAGGAGCCCACAGACTCCAACATACTCAAGGGCGCCAGAGTCAATAAGGCGGGCAATGTCGTCGACAGCGACGGCGACATCGTGGGGCGGCTGGTCGAAGGCGATGCCAAGCAGCTCCTGGGCAAAAAGGCCGACGAGTCAGGCAACTTCTTGGACGAGTCAGGCAATGTGATAGGGCGTGCCGAACCCCTGCCGGAAGAGGAGGAGCAGAAGCCCATAGACTACAGCGTCCTCAAGGGCACCAAGGTCAACAAGGCAGGCAACCTCGTCGACAAGAACGGTGACGTCGTCGGCCGGCTGGTCGAGGGCGAAGTCAAGCACCTCCTGGGAAAGACGGCCGACGAGTCCGGCAACCTCTGGAACGACTCGGGCAAGATTGTCGGACGGGCCGAGCCTCTCCCCGATGACGAGCGGGCGGGGGCCAAGGACTTTGCCCCCTTTGAAAACTTCCCCGACGCCACCGTCGAGGCCGACGGGCGAGTCATGTCCGAGGGCAGGCAGGTGGGCTCCGTCATCGAGGGCGACCCTAAGCGGCTCAAGGGCAGCCGCGTCGACGAGGACGGCGACATCCTGGACCGGCGCGGCAACGTGGTCGGCAAGGCCGAGGCGTGGGACGAGCCCGAAGCCGAGGTGCAGGCCGAGGTGGACCGGTCGATGCTGGCGGGCAAGAGAGTCAACAAGGCCGGCAACGTTGTCGACTCGGCGGGCATCATCTACGGGCGCGTCATCGAGGGCAACGTCGCCAGCCTCGTCGGGCGCATGTGCAACAAGGACGGCAACGTCATGAGCGAGTCGGGCGACGTCATTGGTAAGGCGGAGCTTGTCCCGGAGCACGAGCGCGAGGGGTCCCGCGACGGACCGTTTGCCGAGCTCGTCGGCTGCACCGTGACAAAGGACGGCAAGGTGGTGACGGGGGCCGGTGACGTGGTCGGACGGCTCACTTCGGGCGACGGCAAGGCGCTATTTGGGCGCTCCGTCGACGAGGACGGCGATGTCGTGGACCGCAACGGCAACGTGCTCGGCAAGGCAGAGCGTTGGGAGGAGCCCGAGGTGGAGAAGAGGAGGGATCCGTTGGCCGGCCGCAGGGTCAACCGCGAGGGCAACGTTGTGGACGAGGACGGCAACCTCATTGGCAAGCTGGTGAGCGGCGACCTGGCCATCTGCTCAGGCAAGGAGGTGGACGAGGACGGTGACGTCGTCAACTCCAAGGGCACCACGATCGGGCACGTCAGCCGACTCGAGGACATTCCACCGGAGCCCGAGCCCGAGCCCGAGGTCGAGACCGAGTCTGCCGAGGAGAAGGAGGCGCGCGAACAAGCGGAAAAGGACCGCAAGCTGGCGGGACAGCTGTCGGCCTCGATCGAGCAGTCTCTCGACAAGATCCGGCCCATCTGCAAGATGATCACGGACAAGATCGACAGCGCCGAGCGCAAGCCCAAGGAGGAGCTCGACGAGGAGCAGCTGGTCAAGGAGGTGAAGCCGCTGATTGAGGAGGGCCACAGGGTCCTGACGGAGACCAACGGCGTCATCCGCGGACTGGACCCGGACGGGCGCATCCAGCGCAACGCCAAGCACAAGGCGGCGACGCGCGACGCGAGCCCCGAGGAGCACCACCTAGCCGAGGTGCTCAAGGAGGTGAGTGAATGCCGGTTCCCCGTTGCGCGGCAGAGTGCTAACGACGCCGGAACAGCTCACGGGCACAGTCAGCCAGACCATCGACAATGCCCAGCGCAAGATCGAGGGCATGCCGCACGCCAAGAAGGAGCTCAACCCACTGTGGGGACTCCTCTCGGAGCCGCTCTTCCAGATCCTTGCGGCCGTGGGCCTCTTGCTCAACGGCGTGCTCGGCCTCGTCGGACGACTGGTAAGCAACCGTCTCTCCCTTTGAGGAATGTTTGGAGCGTCGACTGATTCAACCCCGTGTAGCTGAGCGGCCTGGGCTTGGGCGGCCTCGTCGACAAACTGCTTGGCGGGCTGGGACTCAACAAGATCCTGGGTTCTCTCGGCCTGGGCAGTGCGCTCGACGCCTTGACGGGCAAGAAGAAGAAGTAAAGGGTGGCTTTATCCCTTTGCCAGTGTTGTTGTGTTGGAGTTGAAATTGAGTTGGGAAATCTGGGGCTCAAGCACAGTACACACTGTGTCACGGGGAATATATCGTGCCGGGGAGGCATGTTTGGCACTGTGTGCCCCGAAGAGCGCTAGATGGATTTGGTGGAAAGCTAGCGGCGGGCGGGACGGTCCGGCCAATGCTCAAGTCGCGAGAGGCAATTGTTCGACTATCGTGTTTCGGCGATTGATTTCTTGTTACGCAGTCAATGGCAATTGAATCGTTACACCGCTTCAAGTCGTGTAAGATGAGGGTCGTGTCCCTTGTCCGCGGTGTCTCGTAATGTCTCGGACCCTGGCATGTAATACCGTGCCCCCGGCGAGGAACAAACGGCCAGGGTGCAGAATCGGCTTACGTTGTGGGAGGCCGGGCTTGTTTGATTTTTTTTTTTTCATCATTCAGTCAAACAAACTCTCTATCCAACGTCCCTGCCAATCCCCTGCCGAATTACACATGTTTTCAAAAGTCGTTATGTAGAGAAATATACAACATCGCATCATGGCGCCCTAAACGCGCCCATCCAACCAGTTGGCGGCATTGGCCCGGGACGGTGAACAGAGGTAAGGCTTCAAAGGCATTACAGGGCGAGAACGGCCAGGGCAAGACCCAGGATGGCGGCGGGGGCAGCGGTGGCAGCCGGGGCAAGCGCGGAAGAGGAAGAGGAAGAAGCGCCGTTGCGGGTGCCCGAGCCCGAGCCCGAGCCCGAGGAGGAGGTGGCGGTGGAAGAGGATCCGCCGGTAGCAGTGGCAGAGCTGTCGCCCGTGTCGGTGGCCGACGAGTCGGCGCCTTCAGTGGCAGAGGGACTGCTGCCGCCCGTGGGGGTGGCGGCGGAGGCTCCGCTCGAGGGAGAAGCGGCGCTGCCAGAGTTGCCGCTCCCGCCGGCGACGGCGCCAGTGGCCTTGGGGGTGCCGGCCGACGAGTCGTAGTAGTGGACGCGGATGCAGTCGCTCTGACACGAGGCGTAGCGCTCAGTCTGCTCCTTGGTGCCGTCGCCCTGGGGGCAGGCGGCAACGCAGTTGGTCGTGGCGTTGACCTGGCTGTTGTCGGGAGCAGGGACCTAGACGGGCGAGGTTAGCCAGGAGTCATGGGTAGCCGGAGCCAGAGCTACGCACAGTGATGCAGTGCGACTTGCAGACGACGTCCTCGACGGCACAGGCCTGGATGCACTTGTCGGCAGACGTCAGGGGAGGGGCGGCAGAGGACGTGGCCGTGGCGGCTTCGGAAGAGGGAGCGGCCTCTGAAGACGACGGAGCCGACATGGAGGTCTGGGCGTTGGCAACGGCAACGGCGCCGGCGAAGATGAGGGCGGTGAAACGCATGTTGACGGTGGCTTTGGGTGTGCTTGTCAAGGGTAAGGGTGAAAGGTAAGAGGCGAAAGGGTGAAAGGCGATTACAGTATAGCGACGGTGTAAGCGAGCGTCGAGGTTGGAGAGAAAAAAGCAGCAAGTGGATACAATGACGAAGGATGGGATGAAGAAGGTAGAAGGGAGGAGAGAGGGGGAGGGACGAGACGCGAGCAGGACGAGGCCCTTTATCACCTTTGAACACCCCCAAGAGGGGGGAGTTCCAGGCTGGCTGATGTTTGGCGTGTACAAACAATGGAGGTGCAGCAAGGGGGGGGGGGCGTGGGCGTCGACGGCTGATCAGCGCCCGGCTTTCGGCTCGGCGCACCAGATATCCCTACAGGCATGTTGGCTAGGTAGGTAGGTAGCAGTACTTGGCCAGGTAGGTACGGTAGGCAGGTAATCCGAGTACCCAAGGTAGGTACTGTAGGTAGGTAGGTAGCACGGGCTCCTGCTTTAGGGGACTCGACATGCCCAAAGCAACGCCAAACGGGGCCGGCGCCGAGGCAACGCGTGTTGCTTGCGCCCACTCCTTGCCTCGCGGGTTGTGCAAGGCCCCAGGAACTCAGACATCGGCCCATCAGCGGACAGTGGCGAGAGTGCTCGGCGGCTGGCATGCACCGAGGCCTCTCTCTCACGGCACGTTGGAGCGCGCAAACCGCAGAGAGATTGGGGGGGCCAGAGAGGCGAGATTAGCATCCATCTTCAGGCGGTCTCACTGGGCTACTAGCAGGCACCAGTACCTACAGGTATCCGTACATCAGATGCATGTACCGTCCGAAGCAGCAGGGTCCCGGCCGGGTAAATGGGCTCCAGGGCGTCAGGCAATCGGAACCCTGCAAGGGATTTTACAGAGGGACCGGGGGTGCCATTCTGTGCCGGGGGGTGCTGGCTAGAAAAGGCGCTGGCTAGAAGAAGAGGCCGCAGCTCCAGCAGCTTCCAGCTTGGCCCGCCAAAGAAGCAACGTCGTGGTTTGAAGCTAGTCTCGACTAATCCCGTGACTCTGTTTTTTTTCCTTCTTCTTCCTGGCTGTTGTTGTTGACGACGATGGTCATCATGTATGTAACTATGCGTACATTGTACATACATGCTTCTGGATTGATTTCTCTCTCTCGCCCGCCCCCTTTTCTTCTCCCCGATCCAGGCTTAGTGACTGAAACATGGCTCTCGCCACTTGATGCCTGTCTCGGCTCAAAGGACGTAATCGCGGGGGATTCTTCTCTCTTGTTTTTGTTGACGCTCTGTGAGTGAGTCGTGCCTCGCTCACACCCGTCTGCAGCCGTGATTCACATTCTCTGCCTTCCAAACGCCTCCGATGTGCAGCCTCAACCCACCGATCGATGATCCGCCGCGACTTGCATTCACCACGCAGTCGACAGCAAATACGAGTGGCGACGCCCTTTGGCCTTTGGGGGTGGGCGAGCCCTCGCGGCAAACACGAGATGCTCTGGCTAGGCTTGGCCTCGGGCAGCCCTCACCCTCCGTGGCACGCCCATGTGACAATGGGCCAGACCAAGATTTTCTCTCTGCCTGTGGCTTCCAACCGACCAGTGGAGACGCCCCCCCCCCCAGTCCAGTGGGATAACAAAGTGCCCAGATCGACGCCCCGAGGCTCCATCGTGTCCACTCACAGGGCGGGGAATATCAAGGTGCGCCATGACCTTGTTTTTCCGGCCCAATGTCGCATGGGTAACAAGGTCCAGTGGGCATGTACAGATATGTATGTACGTATTCGTACCTACGTGTATTATCAGGCATCCTCTTCGTCCAGATCCCCCCCCCGTGCCCTCGGCCCTCCGTCACGACAACGCCGTGGTTGCATGTATGTATGTATTCGCAGAGGCTGCTGCCAAACCCTTACGTAAACTGGCACCGGCGCTGCTTGGCCCGCCAAACATGGGGTGCATGTGCAATGTTTCCTGCTGCTGTGCGACCCAAGCCTTGGAAATTCGCCCCTGGTAATCATGACGGCGAAAAATCTTCCCGAGCCCTCATGGGTCGCCCACAGCCGAGTGAATGCGCGACTATGTACTTCCAAGACGTGCATATGTACAGTACACATGCGAGTGCGCAAAAACGTACTGCAGTACATGCAGGCGCTGCGCGTGCTTTTTTTTTTTGCGCACACAAACATGCATGAGTGCAGGCCCCCCACTCAGCTGCAAACTCGTCTCAGGGGGAAGAAGCAATCCAATAAACTGCCCGAGAGGCACGGCCCAGTGGCTTTACGTTCCATGGCCAAGCGCCGGGGGGCACATGACTCTGTGTCTGTGGACCGATGTCTGTGAACCGAGCTGTCGTGAGGCCAAAAAGGCCAAGCCTCCCCCGTCACGGCTGATGATGGATTGGCACGGACAGCTGTGCCCAATTGGCGCTCCCCACAGGCCACAGCGCCTACACCCACCCGCCAGCATAGCGCAGCACAGCGCAGCACAGCGCAGCACAGCGCAGCACAGCACCTAGCGCACCTAGCGCACCCACATACAGCACCTATGTACAGCGCCTACAGCACCCCACCGCACGCCGCACATCACCAAATCCTTCCGTTCCTGAACCTCGACGCCGACCTGCTGCAGCCCGGCGGCCCATGCCACCACGTCCAGCCCGCCCCCCCCCCCCATCGCCCGTTTTCCACCGCACGCGCCTCGTCCGCGCTTCCTTGACGTGCCCTCCCACGCGCGCACCCCCGTTGCACCTCCTCCAGAGCACCGGGCGGCAAGCCGAAGCGCCGACCTGTCAGGCCCCCGTGCGCCCAACTGCTCATCTCGCACCCCGGCCATCTCATCACCCTTTTTCCCCCTTTTTTGCGCCAACACTCGGGCCCCACGTGGCTTGCCACGACGCCGCCTAAAATGCGTTTGTTCGTACGTACTATACTGTACTCTGTACTGTAGTACAATATGCCTGTTGTAGTCAATCGAGCAAGCGTAGACCCGAGATCCAAATTGCAGCCCGAGTTAAACTCTGGACCTGATGG
>JAPEBW010002560.1:0-11072 GCA_027405785.1 Ophiocordyceps robertsii
TCGGCGCGGTGAGAGGGTTCGGCAATTGGCGGCGAAGCCAGCCGGGCTGCAAGAATCAAATCACTGTCTCTCCTCTGGCCGCGGACAAAACAAACGTCCGAAAGGGGGGTCCCTGCCCCAGAGTCCCCCGTCGCGTGGAGACACGTAAGAAATGGGGTTGTGCGGGGGCGGGCGATGCAATGCGATTCGGCGCGAGTCGTCGGCTTCGTCTGGCATTACCCGCCATTTCCCTCCTGGGCAAGTCTCGCCGGCCGTCGCCCCGGCTGCCCTTGGCGATGCTCGATCACGCTTCGCCCGCCCGCGCCCTCTCTCCTTTGCTCTCTGCCCTCTCGCTGATGCGCTGGCGCTCCCTCTCGCAACCGTCGTCTTCGCCTCCATCCATCCTGCGTGTGCCTCCTCGACCATCTCTTCTCTGGCAGCGCCACAGCCGGCACAATGACGGCCGTTCTCGACGCGGCCCATGGTGAGCTTCCAGCAGACGCCCCAGCCGCTCGACCTTGCTGACCGTGGACACGCCCGTCAGTCGCAAAGCACAACACGCCCGACAGCTGCTGGGTCATTCTCTACGGCAATGTCTACGACGTGACCGACTTCCTGTCCTCCCACCCGGGCGGCTCCAAAATCATCCTCAAGCTCGCCGGCCGAGATGCCACTGAAGAGTACGATCCCGTCCATCCGCCCGGCACGCTCGAAGAGAACCTCAAGCCCGGCGCAAAGCTGGGCCGCGTCGACCCAGACAGCCCGGTAGAGCAGGCTGTCCCGGCCGACCAGGCGAGTGATGCCGCCTCGGAGCCTCCGCCCCTGGCCTCGCTCTTGAACCTCGACGAGCTCGAGGCCGAGGCCACGCGGCGCATCTCCAGCAGGGCCTGGGCATACTACTTTTCCGCCAGCGACGACCTCTACTCAAAGCAGCTCAACAGCGCCGTCTATCACGGCATTCTCCTGCGCCCGCGCGTCTTCGTCGACTGCACCGCCTGCGACCTGTCGACGTCTCTGCTCGGCCACAAGGTCCACGTCCCCTTCTTCATAGCCCCGGCCGCCATGGCCCGCCTGGCCCACCCGGACGGCGAGCGCGGCATGGCCCAGGCCGCTGCCCGCTTCGGCGCCATGCAAATCATCTCCAACAACGCCTCCATGACGCCCGAGCAGATTGTCGACGGCGCGCCGCCCGACCAGCTCTTTGGGTGGCAGCTTTACGTGCAGAACCACCGCGACAAGAGCATCGCCATGCTCAAGCGCATCAACTCGATGCGCCATCGCATCAAGTTCATCTGCCTGACGCTCGATGCGCCCGTGCCGGGAAAGCGGGAGCACGACGAAAAGTCAAACTTTGACCGCAGCGGCCCCGTCGAAGCGGCCGCGCCCGGCAGCAGCGGCGAGGGGCGGCCCGCCGGCGGCGGCGTGGGCCAACAGCTGTTTTTCGGAACCGCCTCGGACCTGTCGTGGGCCACGACCCTACCGTGGCTCGCTCAGCACACCGACCTGCCCATTGTGCTCAAGGGCCTGCAGACGCACGAGGATGCCTACCTGGCGGCGCAGTACGCGCCTCAGGTCAAGGCCATTATTCTCTCCAACCACGGCGGCCGAGCCTCGGACACGGCGCCGCCCGCCGTTCACACGCTGCTCGAGATTCGCAAATACTGCCCCGAGGTGTTTGACAAGGTCGAGGTCTGGGTGGACGGTGGCATCAAGAGGGGAACCGACGTCGTCAAGGCGCTGTGCCTCGGCGCCAAGGCGGTAGGGCTGGGACGCGCGCCTCTGTTTGGCCTCGGTGCCGGGGGGCAGGCCGGCGTGGAGCGCATGTTCGAGAGTGAGCAGGGCCCAGACTGCACCTACCCGTCCTCCCCTGGTTCCTTGGACGCTGTCGGCTAACGGTGGGTGGTACAACACAGTCCTCGAGGCGGAAACGGCCACGTGCATGCGATTGCTCGGCGCAAAGAACATTTCGGAGCTGGGGCCGCGATTGGTAAGAGCAAAGGCGTCACTTGGCCATGTCAGCTGCTGACATTCCCCGCGTTTTTAGATCAACAGTCGACGTGTCGAGCGAGACATCTACGACGGGGATCCGGGGCTGGACCGGCGGGGTCTGTGGACAAAGGCCAAGCTGTAGCCTCGGCTCGCCATGGCGGTGTGGGCGCTCAGGCGCTCGCGTTGGCCGAGGAGCGTCATGAAGAAAGTCATGAGGCCCAGGGCCCAAGGTTGGTCCCTTTTTTTCGGCGGGAGCATGTACCATGTTGTTGAGCATATGGCAGCCTTGAAGGTTCCGTGTCGAAGCCGTGGCTCGATGGGTAATGACGTCGTCGGGAATGTCGATGATGGGCGCTGCGAGGCTGGGAGAATCTGTACGAGGATGAGATTCGATGTCGTACGGCATGGATTGCGTCGTTGTACATTCTGTATTTCTTGATGGTCGTTTAACGGAACGTCTCTTGGGTACGTCGAGGCGATCGATCGGTCCAAGCCTGAGAGGCCAGCACAGATGACGTCTGTGCGGCACATGTGGAAGTGATTTGTCGATGGCTGCGTACGGGCTTGCAGGGGAACAGCATGGATCCGTCCTTGGTACGCATATACAGCATACAAAGTGTGTGCGTGGCCAAAGTGTATGTACGAAACATGGAATCTAAGAACCCCAAGGTACTCTCTTGGGCACGTCTCGTATGCTGTGCAAGGTACATACATGCATGCCTTATCGCTGGTGCTGCGGCAGCTGTTGCTCGACGTCCTGATTCGGCTCGTTGGCCGGCGTGCAATTATATCAGGCTCGGAATATGGACATAGAATAAAGGCCAGAATGACGAACGGTGGGCCACTGGTCATTTCGCCACGGCCCCAAGCGAGCCACCCAGATTAAATCAGTGAGACTCTGGTGTGGGGATGGATGCCGTTGCCTTGTTTTGGCGTGGGAAAACCCTCCGGGCAGCCCAAGAGAAAAGGAGGAGGAGGAGGAGGGCGAGAAAGATTTCGACGTGCATCTTCACATGCCATTGCTCTCAATGTGTGTACATGCTGTACAGGTACAGTATTTATTGGGTGACGGCTAGCCGAGGCCTCGTCCCATGCCCATGCCCATGCCCAGCTTTGCATGCTTCAGGGGGGGGCTGCTCTTGCAGAAGGCCCAGCCAACGGAAAGGGGAGGGAGGGGAGAGAGCGACTGGGGGAGACTGACTGTACGAATACATGGGTACTTGAGGCACGAGTGAGTAGGTACTGAGGTACCTAGGCAGGCACCACCCACAAAACGACAAAAAGGCCCACCTGCCACACACACCCAAGGTCACCCCTCCCCCCCCAGTCACCCCTCCCCAGTCACCCCACCCCTGCCAATCAATATCCAACGCGGCTCTGCGTCGGCGGGGCCAAGTCTGGGGATGGCGAGATGGGCGCTCGGTCATTTGCCGCTTTCGGCCTCGCGCCCCCACCCTGGACGGCCGCTTGGCCTGTTTGCGCGGGGGTGGGGCGGAGATGCCGGTCCAGGCCGGGTGTATCTTGTACATACAGTAGCGTAGCGTGGCTTCCTGTCGACTGGCGAATGGGCGCGGCAGCGACGAGGGGTGAAGGGTGCAAGGGGGACACCTTCCCAGGCAATGGGACCTGGATGGATGGATGGATTACGGATGGATGGATCAGAGGCCCTGCCCGTGATGCGCCCGACTCTCGGCCCGGGCCCTGCTCTGCTCTCCTCTGCTCCATGCTCCAGAGGCAGCCCGCCCGGCGCAGTCGTCTCTATTGGGCCCGTTGCCCCGTCTCGAATGCCACCCATACCTTGCCAGACAGCTGGCGATGGCCCCAAAATCTCAACACGGCTGACCTCTGTATGCTTAGACTTTTCTTTCCTCCACCACCTTGCGTGTTTGTCCCTGCCCTCGTCCTCTTCCTTCCCTGTTACTTCCCCTCCTCTTTCCCCTCTTCCCCCTCGCCCCTCTCGTTCCCCTCGCGTCGTGTTGTCCCGTCTTCTACTTCCGTGCCTGGAAATCCGTGCTTCGTTCGCCACGACAACGCCTTCGCTTTCTTGGTTGCGTCCACGGAAAGGGAGAACGAGAGAGAGAGAGAGAGAGAGAGAGAGAGAGAGAGAGAGAAAGCGCGCGCGCGTGTGTGTGTGATATATAGCGCGCCACCTTTTTCTCTTCATTTCTCTTTCGCTTCATCTTCTTTCACTGTCTTCCCCCCCTCCGCCTCCTCATCATCCATACTCACCCCAGTCCACCATGTCCGACTCCAAGCACGAGGTCTCGCAGGCCGAGCATGGCATCCCTGCCGGGCGCAGCAAGAAGCGTGGCTGCGCCAACCACTGCAAGCGCTTCTGGTGGCTTCACGTTCTCATCTTCTGCTGCGTCGTCATCCTCGTCGTCTGCCTCATGTAAGCGCCCTCCTCGACCGACGCCCGCCCACGAGCCACTCGGCCTGACCTTGACCCTCTCCCCACGCACAGCATCTTCGTCGGCGTCGCCAAGATTGCCCAGAGCGGGCTTGACAAGGCCAAGCTGGACATTCAGGGCGTCCATGTCCTGCAGACCCAGCCTGACTCCTTCCTCATGGATATCAACTCGACCATTACCACAGACGGCAAGGTCCACGCCGACATCGACGCCTTTGAGGGCACCATGTCTCTCGACTCGGACGATGCCAAGCCCTTTGTCACCCTGCAGTTCCCCAAGACCACTGCCGAAAAGTTCCAGATGGTCAACATCAGCCAGCCGGTCCAGATCAGGGACATGGACGCCTTCAAGCAGTTCAACATTGCCTTTTTCCAGCAGGAGAAGCTGCGCGTCAGGGTCCAGGGCAAGACGCGCGTGCAGCCCAAGGGCCTCGCCAAAAAGTACGACGTCGACTTCAGGAAGACGCTCGAAATCAACGGCCTCAACCTCTTCAAGGGCACAAAGGTCACGGACGGCACCGTCGACATCATGTCCACAAAGGGCAAGCCCAACTTCAGGGGCACCGCCGAGATCCCCAACAACTCCCACTTCACCCTCGACATTGTGAGTGTCCCGCCCGGCGTCCCTGGCTGACATGCTTGCTGACGACTCTTGGACAGGGCAACGCCACCTTTACCAACTTTGCCGATGAGCAGAACCTTGGCAGCCTCACCATCCGCAACCTGGTCGTGCACCCCGGCATCAACAAGGTCGACATCGAGGCCGAGCTGGACCAGCTCAAGGTCCTCGAAATCGTCGGCAAGAAGCCCTACTGCGACACCGGCGTCGTCCCCTTCCGCCTGCTCGGCTTCGACGTCGAAAACAACGGCCAGAAGCTCGACTACTTCACCGCCACCCTCGCCAGCGCCAACCAGACCGTCGACATTGACATTGGCTCCATTCTTAAGAAGACAGTCCAGGGCTTCCAGGTTTCTTGCTCCAGCAGCTAGCCGGCGCCAGGGGGGGGGCCATGATGAAACGCGAATAGGGGCCTTTGCCTTCCTTTGCACCCATCAATCATTTCTTATGTCGCTTTTGTTTTGTTACTCGGTGCACTTGGACGGGGCAGGTTGCCGCCGTGGGTAGAGGCGGACGGGAAGCGCGGATGGCGGCACGGCCTGATGAATGATACCTCGCTGTACCTTTCCCACATGGGACACCATGGTGTCTAAATTAATGTTAAACGCATTGTCTCATCAACTTGGCCCAGGCTGTCTGCCCTCTGTTGAGCCGTCTCATGCCATACCTACTATACAACTCCCGGCATATCCGTACAAACAGCGGGGCGCATTGCCGAGGCCCGGCGTCATCATGAAAATGGCCTTCCGGCTTCACTTCCATCCGCTCCTGTTCTTGTCCCCCCTCGAGAGGCCACCGGCAGCCGGCGCAGCTGCATCGCCAATAGCTGTCGAGGGCACAAAGTCAACCGAGGTCCTTGCGCCGCTAGCCTTGTCCGCCTCCCTCTGCTTCGCAATCCTGTCCCGACTCTTTCTCAGCTTTTCCAGAAATGCCGTGTCGGGAAATGCCGCCGGGTTCCACAAGTCGGGCGACAGCGTCGTCTCGTACTGCTGCCGCTCGTCCAGGCCGACAAAGTCCATGAGCTTGTCCGTGACGCCCGGATTGCGGAGCGCCGTCGACTGCTCGAGCTTGGAGTTGAAGTGCGTGCCCTTTTTCTTGAGCGCCAAAAACTGCTCAAAGCTCTTGCTGGCGCGTGGCGGCGGGGAGCCCGGGGGCGAAGGGGGGATGTCAAGGTTGGGGATGGAGGGGAGCGTCAGGTCGTGGATGAGAGCGCGGTTGGCCGAGTAGGGCGACGACGAGCCTTCGGCCTGGTACCAGTCGCCGGCCACTGCGGCTTCGTCCATGGGCGGTGGGAGAGAGGGTCCTAGCGGGACAGCGCTCTGGGAGACGGGCGCGATGACGGCGGGGGGCTCTGCTTCCGATGACGGCGGCGGTCCGAGGTGCTGCTCGGCTGGAGGGAGAACCGCATCAGCAAATACATTGCTCAATGAGAGAAATGAGTCCAGGCTCACCTGATTTGGCTTCATTCTCGGCGTCGGCAGAAGCAGGGCTTGGGCGAGGAGGCTGCGCCTGACGAGGAGGAGACGTGAGCATGCGCGGTGAGCACAAGTGAAGAAAACCAAACCAGAGTCCCCCGGGGGAGCCGTACCTGTGCATGCGGCTGCTCGGCGTCATCTCGCTCGTCATCGCTACTGTCATAGCCGACGAGGCCTGCCATGGTATCCCCCCCACGCTGGGAGCCACAGCGGAGTCTTGAAATGGGAGCCGTGATGGCGCGTCCAAAGAGGCGACTGAAGGTACAAATGCCCTAGTCCCTCCCCCGGATTGCAGGCTCCTCCGCAGACACATGATTGGCGCGGGAGAAGTCCGGGCTCGTCTAGCTCGGCGACCCCACTCTCACCTCCTTGTCACAACCTGACGTCCGGCCAGACGCTCCAGCGCTCGAAGCATTTCTCGTCGACTGTCCTCGGCCACCACCTCCCATCACCCCGTGCAACCGACAACGCTTCATCGCCCGGCGAACATCGACGACCAGCTGCACGCTCGCTCGCCCTCTCAGCCAACCACATTGCTCGCAAACACGCTCCCAGACCCACCCGGCCGCGCCGTGTGGGTCGCAGTCGCGGTTCCTGTGCACGCGCGCACCCCGAAGCCAAAAACCTCTGCCAGCCGTACCATCCCGACCAAAAAGTACCACTCACCACCAACGTAGCGTCTTTCTGAGCTTGCGCCACCACCATGGCTCGGCCAAGAGACTCGCGCTCACCAGCTCCTGCAGGAAGCCATGACGGCTCTCGTCGCCGCCGCAGAGATGATGATCGCCGGGGCAGAGACCGGCGTGATGACGGGAGGGACCATCGACGGCCCAGCCGCTCGCGCAGCCCGGATGTGAGGCTACCCCTCCCCTTCCCCTCCTCGACCTCTCTTTTCCCTTCACGATGAAGCTCATCCGTTCATCCTCCCCGCCATCAGCGCCGGCAGCATGATCGCGGCGGGCGTTTCCGTGACCGAGATCAGAACCGAGACGTGATTCGCCGCCGAGAGCGCTCGCCAGACCGACGAGATGATGGCTTCCACCGTGCTGCTCATCCTCGTGACTACCGAGACAGGGACAACAGGGACAGGCGCAGGTCCCGAGACAGATATGCTGCGAGGCCTCGATCGCCCGAGCGCAGGCGGAACCGAAGCCGCGAGAGCGACCTGAGTCACAGGAGCCGCGAGGCCTCCCGCGACAGGGCTCGCTCGCGCCGTGAGGGGACAGCTGACTCGTCTACTCGCAACAGCTTCCGGCGCACGCCACTGGGCGACGGTGGGAGAGGGGGTCCCGACGAGGTTGGTCTTGTTCCCTACCCGTCCTCGGTCGAGGCTAACCAGTCGCTGCGGCAGGCTCAAAAGCCCAAGCAAAATGCCCCCCAGTCGGATGCCGACAAAAAGGCCGAGCGTCTCGCCAAGCTCGAGGCTTGGAAGAAGAAGAAGGAGAGCGAGACCCAGAAGCAGAAGGCGCAGACCCCGGGTGACATGAGCCAGGCCATCAAGCTCCTGGCCGAAATGGACAAGAAGACCGCCATGGGCCCGCCAAGCTTGGTCACGCCTGTCACGCCGTCCGTCACCTCGTCTGGTGCCTCCAATGAGCCGGAAAGCGCGTCTCCCGCGCAGCCATACGCTGGCAAGTTTGACCCAAAATCTATTGCCAAGAAGTCTGCTGCGTCGCGATCACATGACTCCTCCAAGTCTGTGTTAGGTTCGCTCGATGGTCAGCCGGGTCAGCTTGCGCCGCCTCCGCCGCCCCGTCCCGCCGCGGCGGCAGCACGCAATCACGC
Organism: Ophiocordyceps robertsii; assembly: GCA_027405785.1. Lineage (NCBI taxonomy): Eukaryota > Fungi > Ascomycota > Sordariomycetes > Hypocreales > Ophiocordycipitaceae > Ophiocordyceps > Ophiocordyceps robertsii. Next base: position 8,258 of record JAPEBW010002560.1, read on the forward strand.
TCCCGCAGGTGAGTCGCGGACTGAAGCCTGTCACTTGGCCCTGGCTAACGGGGCTCGAAAAGCGTCGGCTCTGCCCGCAAACCGCGAGAAGGCAAGCGGCTTCGGCTTCGGAAAGACTCAGGCGGAAAACGACAGGCTTCCCAACAAGCGGAAGATTGATCTTGACGAAGAGGATAATGTCCAGCGCAAGCTTCAGAGACTTCCCGCCTTGACCGTGGAGGATGACGTTACTCCCTATGATGACCAAGACGAGGATTACGGCTCCGGCGACAACGTTGCCGAGGACGAAGAGGAAGCTGTTGCTGCCGACCGCGCCGCCCACGAGAGACGGCTGCAGGCTGAAACTCAGCCAGAGGATCAAGCCATGCAAGTGGAAGCGGCCACTGACGCCAGTGCGCAGCCCGAGCAGCAAACTAATGGAGACGCCGTCGGGAGTGGCGAGGCTGCCGTTGCGGACCCTGCCGAGCAGGCGGCCCCCGAGTTGATGGACATCGATGAAGAGGAAGACGTGGACCCTCTCGATGCCTTCATGGCTGATCTTAAGCAGACCCATGTGGCAAAGTCGTCTGGTGGCCCAAAGAAGCTGCAGGAGCCAGAAGCATACTTTAGCGACGAGGAAAATGTCTTTGACAAAAAGGCAGACGGCAACGCGGACAACATCCTTGCCATGGCCAACAAACGCAAGAAGAAGGACATTCCCATCACCGACTACACCAAAATCGAGATTGAGCCGGTTCGCAAGGACTTCTGGGTCGAGCCCACGGAGCTGAACGGCTTGTCGGAAGCCGACGTGGCCGACCTGCGACTCGAGCTCGACGACATCAAGGTCAAGGGCAAGAATGTGCCCAAGCCGGTTCAGAAGTGGTCCCAGTGCGGCCTGTCGCGTCAGACCCTGGACATCATCGGCGGTCTCGGCTACGAGAAGCCCACGGCCATCCAGATGCAGGCCATACCGGCCTTGATGTCGGGGCGAGACGTCATTGGGGTGGCCAAGACGGGCTCGGGCAAGACGATTGCCTTCCTCCTGCCCATGTTTCGACACATCAAAGACCAGGCCCCGCTCAAGGAGACGGACGGACCCGTCGGTCTCATCATGACGCCGACGCGCGAGCTCGCCGTGCAGATCCACAAGGACTGCAAGCCCTTTCTCAAGGGCACGGGCCTGCGCGCCGTTTGTGCGTACGGAGGGGCTCCTGTTCGTGACCAGATTGCAGAGCTCAAGCGAGGCGCCGAGATTATCGTGTGCACCCCCGGCCGCATGATTGATCTGCTAGCCGCGAACCAGGGTCGAGTCACGAACCTCAAGCGCGTCACCTACGTCGTTCTCGACGAAGCCGACCGAATGTTCGACATGGGCTTTGAGCCCCAGGTCATGAAGTTCTTCGCCAACATGCGGCCCGACAGGCAAACCATTCTCTTCTCGGCCACCATGCCACGAATCATTGACTCTCTAATCAAAAAGGTGCTCAAGAGCCCCGTCGAGATTACCGTCGGCGGGCGCAGCGTCGTTGCCAAGGAGATTGAACAGATCGTGGAAGTCCGCGAGGACACGACCAAGCTCTTGCGCGTCCTGGAGCTCCTTGGCGAACTCTACGATCGGGACGAGGACGCCCGCACACTCATCTTTGTGGAGCGGCAAGAAAAGGCTGATGATCTGCTGAAGGAGCTCATGGTCAAGGGGTATCCGTGCATGTCCATCCACGGTGGCAAGGATCAAGTCGACCGTGACTCGACCATTTCCGACTTCAAGAATGGCGTCGTCCCCATCCTCATCGCAACCTCGGTCGCGGCGCGCGGCCTCGACGTCAAGCAGCTGAAGCTCGTCATCAATTTCGACGCTCCGAACCACATGGAAGACTACGTTCATCGTGCCGGGCGCACCGGGCGCGCCGGCAACACTGGCGTGGCTGTCACGTTTGTCACGCCGGAGCAGGACAATTGCGCGCCGGGCATCGCCAAGGCGCTGGAGCAGAGCGGTCAGCCTGTGCCGGAGAAGCTGGACGAAATGCGAAAGGCGCACCGTGAGAAGGTGAAGGCGGGCAAGGCCAAGGACTCGTCAGGCTTTGGCGGTAAAGGGCTCGATCGCCTGGACAAGGAACGCGAGGCTGCCCGCCAGGTTCAGCGCAGGACACACAGAGCCGAGGGCGAGGAGGAAGAGGAAAAGGAAGAGAAGAAGGACGACGGAAAGAGCGAGAGTGCACTGGATGCCATCAGAGCGGCCGCGTCGGTCGTGCAGGCGCGCGACAGCCACAAGCCCGAGGCAGACAGCAACAACAAGCCCGTTCGCGCTGGCGGCGACGCGCTGGCGGCAGGAGACAAGGTTAAGAACCCTCTGGACAAGGTCAGCTCGGCCGTCAGTGCCATCAACAGCCGCCTCGGCAAGTCGGGCCAGCTCAGATCCGGCCAGCCCATTGACAACAAGGGCCCCGACGCCGGAGCCTACCACGCGACTCTGGAGATCAACGACTTTCCGCAAAAGGCAAGATGGGCCGTGACGAACCGCACCAACGTGGCCAAGATTCTCGACTCGACGGGCACTTCCATCACGACCAAGGGAAGCTTCTACCCCCCTGGCAAGGAGGTTCCTGCGAACGCCGACCCGAAGCTCTACATTCTGATCGAGGGCGACACCGAGGTTGCGGTGAGCTCGGCTTTGCAGGAGATGACGAGGCTGCTGAGGGAAGCGACGATTGCGTCTGTGGATGCAGACAACAGGGCGCCCGCGAGCGGACGATACACGGTCACCTAGTAGTTGCTGGGCTCGTCTGCTCCGAGGGGATCAAGGGAGAGATTGACGCCAGAGCACGGGAAATTG
>JAPEBW010002561.1:0-11069 GCA_027405785.1 Ophiocordyceps robertsii
TACTTATTACTATTGGTGGTTGTCTTTACGGCGGCACTGGATTACCTAGAACTCTCCTTACTTTGCCCATGTTCGACGGGTTTGGGGTCCGGGGATGGGTTACCTAGAGCTGACTACGACCTAAAGATGTCTCTCTCTCGGGGTATCTCTACACTGAGCGCTATGGTCTATACATGGTGGGGCAGGAGCATCGAGGACTGCCTGCGCCCGCGCCTGATCCAAGACTCTCTCTACCCATGGCGCCGTGACCGTCTAGTCCATCTTGTCCATTTCGCTCTCGGCGGCCGAATCGCCGACCGGCTCTTCCACCAGCAGGCCGACCAAGCAAGCGGCCAGCATGGTCTCGTAGTTGACCCAAGGATGAATCTCGCCAAACAACTGGGTGCCATCGCGGCCAGCGCCACGCATCAACTCGGGAACGCCGCCGGGATGAAACTTGGCATAGGGGGTGATGTTGTAGACCTTGCCGTTGATGGCCATCCACGCGTCCTTGGCCTTGCGGCCCGTCTGCCTCTTCAGCATAGACGGCGACACGCGCAGGTAGGGGGTCTCGGGGCCCACGCCGCGCAGGTCGGCGCTGCCAGCCGAGACGCGGGCCCAGTCGAGGGGGGAGTGGCCCGGGTCGAGGGTCACCTGGCGGCGCGGCTTCTGCGGCCTGGACGAGTGCGTCGGCGGAGGGGCGAGGCCGCCCGAGGGCGAGAGGGACGAGGGGCCGCGGCTGCGGTTGGGGATGGGGGCGCGAGCGGCGCGCTGGGGGGAGTTTGCGGCTGGGAATTGCGCGAGGGTCGGGATGCGAGCTGGGAGGGGGGGAGGCATCATGGAGGCGGCGGTTGCGCTTGGCTTTGGCGGGCGCGAGGGCGCTGGTGACTCGTCGGAGAGGGAAAAGGTCGGGATGGAGACGGGCGCCGGCTGTGACGCCGAGGCCTTGGGGGTTGTCGCGGGACTGTCGGGCTCGTCAATGGTTGGTGGCTGGATGACGGGCGGAGGAGGAGGAGGAGTCGGAGGAGGCGGCATGGCCGCTCTATCGTCGCAAGGCCGGTCAGACGACGAGGACAAGGGCTCCGGCCTGCCGGACGACGACGTCGAAGTGGACGGAAGCGCATCAGGCAGCTCGCCGTGCCCTGGTATCCTGAGGGCCGTGTCGGCATCATGGTCACGGGGCTTCACCGGGGCCGGGGCAACGGGGCCCCAGAGGCCGAGCCAGCGGGAGAGCATGGGGGCCAACCGAGCGGGCGGGCGAAGTATGAAATAGAGTACCGAGGCGAGGACAAGGGAGACGGCCACGGCGCCCATTGTGGCGCGGTGCAGAGCCGCCTTGAGAGGGTGGAGCGCGAAGCGAAGCGAAAGCGAGGAGTGACGCGAACAGGCCATGACTGACGGTGGGAGAGGCGGGTGACGGAAAACCAGGGTCCATAGTACAGTGCCGGCACGTCCGGCCCCATGATTGGCTTCCAGACGGGGGTACCTCTACCTAGAAGCAAGTCCGCGCGGCATATGCATTAGCGCGCTGCACGGGTCCCACGGACGTACCGAGAACCTTGGCTGCTCGGCCTGCGCGAGTTTGGCCCCGGACGGCTTGACCGCCTCAGTTTTGCTTTGGAGGAAGAGGGGAACGAAAGGGACGAAACGCAACAGAGTGGTATTCAAAGTGCAAAGTCTCCATGTGGGCGGGTACGGATCATGTCTGGTTGACTGGGCGTCGAAGATGGGCTGAGACATTCGATGTCGTCAATTGCCGATTATGTATTTTGGGGCCTTGTTTTTTCTGTTTGTTGAGCCTCTCTTGTTAGTGCAGAGGGGGGGGGGCTAAGCCACGTCGTTCAAACTGCGTACCTGTTTGTACATAGGTACGAAGTACATGCTCAAGGACATCAGTCATACCTATTCGTATATGTATGTGTGAATACAGTGCCGGCTGTGGCCATGACGGACCAAGAGAGACGCCCTCGAAACGATGGCAACCAGTCCCCAACATGGCCAGTTCCTTTTCGCCAGCCGGGGTGATGGGCAACCAAAGGCCAACACGCACCCGCACAATGCAGAGACAGGCCGGTCGAGGCGCACGGCAAAGAGACGGGCAGCGGGAGAAGATGATGGCCCGGCCCCCCTCACCCTGGTCCTCCGAGAGCGGACCAGCAGAAACGCGGGTGACAGGGTCCCGGAGCGCGGTTTTATTCGTTTCTTTTCCAGGCAAAGAAGCAAAAAAGGTCGGGGCGCCGAGAGAGGGGGAGGGGAACAGTGTGCATGAAAGTAAACAATGACCGGAGATGAAGCCGTCGTTTGTAAACAAATCCCCCCCCCCCCAAGGCGGTATGCGGCTGCACACCAGCGCCCCTCCATACCGGCCGGGGGGCAAGGCCAGGATGCGAGTCGTCATGGAGACTGGCAGTATGGACCAGGACATGCACGTGCTTGCGAGTGGTGGACCAGTGGTGGAGGGCCGAGGAGGAGGAGGAGGGGACGAGGATGCTTCCAGGGTTGGTTGATTACCGACGCCATGGATGATATGGGCGGACGTCGACGATGCACCCGCACACGCGCACACGTGTAAAATATAACTACATGTTCATGCCCCATTGGGGTCGTTTATGCAGTCTGTCCGCCCTTCTCGTCCCCTCGTTCTGGAGAGGCTTGCCGCTACCGACCGGATGGATGCTTGCTCCCGCCGTCAATGGTCAACCAAGAACGTTGCGTCGGGTATCCGTTGATACCCAGCGACTCGCCCACACACACCCACACACGCGTCGAGACAAGCCACGGCACAGGTCGCAAAGAGACTGAGTGAGCCGTCGAGGTATGTTTGCTCTTACTGCAGCGGCCCGGGAGTGCCGCTGGAAAGGCCGGCAGTCGCAGTTGTTGTCGTCGAGGCTAATCAGTGGGGCCCAGAGGCCCAAAGGGAACCCAAAGGGACCTATCCGTACCTAGGCACCTAACCTTGCAGAGTGCAGGTCCTGTTTTAGCGGCCTGCCCGTCGTTTTAGGCCCTCGTTTTAGGCCCCCCCCCCCCATCGATCAAAGTCAAATACAGCGGGTGGCTTGGGCCTTGGGGTGGCGCGGGTGTGGCCTGACGTCTTGTCCCCCACCCACTGAAATGCCCACCCCCCCCCCCTTCGGGGCCTCGGCCGACTCACCACCACGGCGACCGCTACTGCTCTCGTGCCAAAAGGCAGCGAGGGAGATGCGTCGCTTCAACACATCATCGTCGTCGTCGTCGTCCAACAACTCTACCAAGGCCGCCGCCGCCGCCGCCGCCGCATCGCAGCCGCCTCCGCCCAACAGCAGCAGCAGCAGCAGCAGCCTCCATCGACCCATTTCCATCCGACGCCCCTTTTCTGCGCCCCGTCCAGACACCACCACCACCACCATCGCCCGACGGCCGCCGCCGAGACCCCCCTTTGCCGCCCAAAGCTTCCAATCCAAGACGGGGCCAAGACCGCCTGCTAAGACAGCCTCGTCACCCTCTTCGTCGGCTACGTCGTCCATCACCTCTTCGGACCATCATCGCCCGCCCCTGCGTCTCAAGGATCGCAACCAGCTGCAAAATGCCCCCATTCTGACGGCCTCGCCCACCACGCGCTCCACCATCGCCAGTGCTGCCAAAATGCCCATTGGCGACAGACCTCGACAGCCCCAGCTCGGCCCTGCCGCCGTCCGATCCGCCAAACGCAGCCCGCTGACCCCCAAGATTGCCGCAAAGGGCCCCCCCTCGGCCGCTTCTGTCAGGAGGCCGCTAAGCGTGCAGGCCCAGAGGGACGATGCCCCAGCGCACGTCTCCAGCCACGTCACCCCCCGCTCCGGTCCTCGCCAGGGCCGCGTCGACAGTCCCGGCTCAACGTCCACCCCGAGCCACCATCCGGAACGTCTGGCGTACGACGCTTGGGACAACGGCGGTGCCAGGGCCGGCGTCGGGGGCGCGCCCGCCTCGGCCAGCGGCAGCAGCTCCAGGCAGCCTGGGGACTCGCCCGGCGACCAACAGAGCGAGAGCCACAAGTTCTTCTACGCCAGCGACGCAAAGGCCATCCAGAGGCCGCTTTCCGTCCCGCAGAAGCCCGTCGCCTTCTTCTACGCAAACGGCGCCTCGGCCGAAGCCAAGCGAACCACGAGCCCGCCCTTGAACCAAGCCTTTACCCCCGTCCTCCCCCCGACCCACGAGCCCGTGGCCACAAAGTTTTTCTATGCCAACGGCACGCCTGATCTTCCCCCCCCGAGACATGCCTTGGTCACCTCGGCCTCGGCCTCGGCCCTCTCCACCAATGCAAGATCTCTTGTTCGTCCCGGCACGAGCAGCTCGGCCACGGCCTTTGCTGCCCCGGCCTCCCAACGCCCAGTGTCGCCCATCAAGACGACAGCTCCACCGGCGACCCAGTCTCTGAGCGCCAACGCCCTATTACCCGCATCTCCCAACCAGCCGCTTTCGTTACAGTCGTCACCCGCACTGGCGCCGGCCGCGCATTCGTCCGGCAGGAGGAGGGTGAGCATCGACATGGCCCCGAGGCTCATCAAGCAGGGGCACTCGAGGACGGGCAGTGCCTCGACGGTGGATGTCCCCGTGGCATCCCGGTTTGCCGCCTCGCCCACCTCGTCTCAGCCGGCATCGCCCCCGCAAAGCCCCGGCCTGATGCAGCCGGCAATGACCATGGCGTCCCTCATCCAAGCTGCCGAAGAGTGGAAAGAGCGAGATACCGAGAGGGACGGAGACGCCCAGCCCGAGCTCTCGCAAAGCCCCACAAAATCCTCGCACGCGGGAGAGCCCATCAGCGAGCTCGTCGCCAACGCGCGGCGCGAGCGCAAGGTGCAGGACCTCGAAATCACAAACGCCTCCCTCGAAGCCATCAACAGGACCCTGGAGAGGCAGCTGCGCAAGCAGACCATTGAGCTGCGCCGGTACCGCCGCATGTCCAGGGCGGGGCACATCTCGCTCGTCTCGAGTCGAGTGCCGTCGGCGGCGCTGACGGACGCCGCAATGGACCTCTCGGGCGTCGACGAGGAGGATGAAGCGACGGAAGACGAACAAGACGAGTACCTGGACTCTCTCGACGAATCCGACTTTTCTAGCAACGAGTCGCTGTCGGCCGACCTCGCACCGTCGCCAAACAACAAGCTCGTGGCCCGGCGCAAGCGCGACGAGCGACGCCTCCAGATCGACCTGACCAAGCACCAGGAGCTGCTCGTCGACAGCCAAAAGATGAACCAGAGCCTCAAGCGGTGTCTCGACTGGACCGAGGTGCTCATCAGGGAGGGCCAAAAGGCGCTCGCGTACAACGTGCGCGTGTCCGACGTCGAGCTTGGCGGACGTGTGCTGACGCCCCTCGACGAGGACGACGAGGACGACGGGCCCAGGCTGGGGCCCCCGCGGACCAAGGGATCGCAAGATCGAGATAGTGGCGTCGAGCTTCCCGGGGACGGCGGCTAGCGTCTCGTGTCTTCTGCGTTGTTGGCCCGTGGCAGTCCCGACGAGCACCGATGGCTCATCACCAGCTTGGCCGCCCACGTGGGCGCCACCTGTCCTCATCCTCACTCTCATCCCTTCTTGGCGACATTTCATCTGCTCGCTCGCTTCTCGTCCCTCCTTTGTCGGCATGCAATACAGGACCATTCACCAAGCATCGGCGCGGCAGAAGCCGTGCCAGGAAACGGCGCATCTCGGAGTCTTGGGGCGCGATCTCGGGACTAGACCCGGGCCGGCGTCGTCGAGCGCCTTGCTTCTCTTTTCCTTTAATTTCCTGTTCCGGTCCCTCGCTCCAGCGACAGGCTCCACAAGCTCTAGGACGGTTGCGTCGGCGTTTTCTCTCCCTGCCTTACTTTTCCACTTCATTTCATGAGGGCGGCGAGCACCCCCTCTTCTCCTTTCCAATCGATGAGCTTGAGCCTCGTCCATGGGCCCCCCCCCGAAGTGAGGATCAACCATCCCCTTTGGGCGGCCAAGCACAATTTGTCTTTTTTCCTCCCCCTTCTTCTCTTCGCCACCTGCATCATCCTGTTGCCCTTGCATCATCGCTCTCTCCTCTCCCTTCCCTTTGTCAAACTTGCATGTGTGCGTGGCCTTTGCACAGTACATTAGAGATACCAGATACCCACGTCCGGCCGAGGAGAAGAGATCCCCCCGGCGGCGGAGGAATGAGCGGGAGCGATTGGAGGCGGCGTCTAATTTTTTTTTCCCGCCCTGACCGACGGTCAAGGGCCGCCGACGCAGATTTTGCACGAGGCCATGTACCGTGAGATAAAAAGGCTGTACTTGCGAAAAGGCACAAGGGGGGCCGTGGGGGGCCCGTGTGAATAGCAGAGCGTCTTGTCGACGACGAAATACATCATCCATTGAGTGATGGGGAGAACCCGCCTCAAGACGAGAGAAGGCCGACAAATGAGCCATCGACGATCCATCTACCTTCTCCTCCCAAACCTAAACTTGAGCTCATCGCCGCTGCCGTCGCTGTCCGTCATCTCGGTCCTCCGCGGCGCCGTCCGGAGCCTCTTGCTGCGGGGCTCCGGCGCAGGCTCCGGCGCCGCGCGCTTCTCGCGAGCCTGGCTCGTCTGCCGCGACGTCCGCGTCGACGCGCCCCCCCGCCGCGACTGCGTGGCGCTCACGCCCCTGCTGCTCGCGCCGACGCGCCTGGAGCTCGCCACCGCGCCGTCTCCGCCATCGTCGTCGGCGGCGGCGGCGGTCGCCTCTTCCGCGTCGCTGGAATCCGACACGACAAAGCCGGAGCTGCGCGTGCGCGATGGCGGCGGCGGAGCCTCAGTGGGCGTCTCCCGGTCGGGCGGGTGGGACGCGGCCGACTTGGTGCGCGCGCTGCTCTCGTCCTCGAGCCAGTAGTTGTCGCCCACGCCAAACTCCTTGTTCTTGACCTGCGTCAGGGGCACAATGACCCTCGCCGGCTGCCGGCCCGCCGCCTCGCCCCTGCGCCGGAACTTCTTGAAGTTCTTGACGCCGTTCCACTTGGGATTCCACCGCCCGTCGGCAACGTCCTGCTCGCGCGTGCGGCCTGCCCCGCCCGGCGCGCGCACCTCCATCTCCTCGACGATGTTGAGGCGCCGAATTTCGGCCAGGTCGGCGTCGGCAGGCAGCTGGGCGAGGTCTTCCCTCTCGGCCCGGGCACGCGCCTCTTCATCCTCGCGATGACGCGCGGCCATGGCCAACACGTCCATCTCCTTTGGCTTCCGCATGGTTGCTGCTTTTGCGGCCACGGAGGCTTTGGGCGTCGTGGCCCTTGGGGATGGTGACGCAAAGGTCCCGGCGTGCTCAAGCCGCTGTCGCTTGAAGCGCGCAACCGCAGGGGCCATGCCCTCCATCAAATCGTCCTCTGGCAGGGAAGATGCTCCCCTTTTCCGTGGTGACAGTCCTGCATCCATGGCTTGCTGGGGCTGAGACGCACCGGCCCCTTGTGAGACGAACAGCCCACCTTCCTCCTCCCCTTGCGCCGAACGCTCAGGTTCCGGCAGCTTGGCTGGGGCCGGCTCGTCCATGTCGACATCAACATCATCATCGAAGCCCGCAAACCGCCTCTTGATGGGTCGCCGTTTCGTAGCTCGCCTGGTGACTGGCTGCTGCTCAGGCTCATCCTCGGGCTCTTCTTGGGGAGGAGGTTCCTCGTTTCCAGTAGAGCCAGCGTCTGTCCGCCCCGCCTCGTTGGCGTTCGATGTTGTAAGCGGCGGGTCAGGCGCCGCCTGAGACTCGACCTCGAGTGGCCGGCGTAGCTGACTTGCGTCATTGGTGAGGATGGCCTCGAGAAACTCATTTTGTTCTATCGGCCGGTGGTCGAGTCGCAGCGACACTGCAGTGATGAAGTTGGTGTACCAGCCGACTACGTCTCCCTTGCCTGGCAAGTACCGCACCAGGACCACTCCTTTTCCTTCGCTACCGTCGTCGAAGCTGCCGAGTCCCTTTTCACCCGCCACCTCCTTGACATATCGCACAAAGTCTTGGACCAACTCCTCGCCGGGGGTGATTGTGTGGAGCGTGGCCTTTCCGCAGCCGTTGGTGATGGGAGCCAGGAGGTTGTTGTACTGCGTCTTGTCATAAAAGATGAATGTGTAACCGTCAAACACATCTTTGCGGTTGAGATTAGGGGCGTAGATTTCATCGGCATGTTGCACGGGCTCGCCGCCTCGAGGCGGCAAATGCTTCATGGGGTCCGGCCAGCTCTGCGAAAAGTTTTCCTCCAAGGGGCTGGGGTCTGCGCCATCGGCAGCCCCGGGAAGCTCGGCGGCTTGGGCGATTGCATCGAGAAAGGTTTCCGTGACAACAAACTTTCCGTTGATGAGGGCCTGGAGTCCCTTGGCAGTGTTTCGCTTCTTGGAGACCACATGAGTCGTGTGCCCATTGTGATAATCGGTCGAAAGCTTGATGTCGAGGTTCTCAAAGCGCTCTTGCAGGGACGTGAGCGGCTCTGTTTGGAGCTCTTTGTTGGTGAAAGAAAAGGTCAAGACGACGGGGAACCACTTTATGCTGCAAGGCGATTAGTACCTGCTTGGGGCAAAGCATAAAATGCGGTTGGATTGGGGTTTGATGGCGGAGGGCGTACTAGAACTTGCTTGGGCACTTCCCCATCATCACCTCCACCTCGGGGCCGTCGACGACATATTTACTGCCCTTGATCTTCTGGCCGTTCACGACGGTCCCTATTTTGGTAGCCAGGTCCTCGATTGTCAGTTTCGAGCGACTGGAGAGGCGGCACGCGTGATCGGCTTCGACATTGTCGATGGTAATGGTCAAGTGCTTCCGCGAGATGGTGTTATGGGAAACGGCGAGTTGGCCGGCTAAGCAGGCTTGAGTTAGCATGCGCGCTCAGCACCTGGTTTCGAGAGTGTTGCCCACGCTCTGCCGCAGTCCTTCCAAATAGATAGGTCTTGCCTGGGCGCAGCCAAAGCCGACGTCCTGTGGGATCGTTAGCAACGCGGCTTACAGCCCGATTCACGCGAGGCAGATGCGAGGTCATGGGAAGGGGGGATTTGCCTTGGAAGATCTCCTCATTTTCCAGAAGCCACATTTTCACAGCTCAGTGACGACGAGAAGGGCCATTCCGATACTCCACGGTTCTGCCCGGAGCCGAGGCTGTGGCCGAGTGCTGAAGCGACTTTGTGCAATGTCGAGCATGTGCGTGACGTTGGCGCCGTCGCCAACTTTTTGCGGGGCTGCAGGGACGCGTGTCAACGCCAAGTCACGTGCCGAGGAGAGTAGGATGTGATTACTCATCAAGCCTAAGCCGAGATTGACTTCATCAAAGTCATCAAGACTCTGTCCCGTGGATTAAATGCACCGAATAGTTCATCACAGCCTTTGTGGGGCGCAACGAGTTCCCTGAGATGGGAATCTCCACCCGTGGCTGCGCCTGCGCATATTGTTTGAGCCATGATTTGCCTCGCCGCGCAACAAGTTTTACTCCTCTGCCGAGACTAATCATGCCAGGAAAGGAGGCGACGACCACAATAAGCTACATAATACGCACACAGGAGCAGCCTACGGGACCAAGTCTGTGCCCTGGGCCAGTCATCATCTGAACACTCTCATTCTATGCATATATGTGTCATTGCTGCCTGCGGCATTCACAATGGCAGGGCGTATGGGAAAGGCTACTACACCTTGTTCGCCTTCAAGCAGTCGGCGACCATGGTCTTGCGCCCCAACTGGCGACTCCTGGCGTTAAAGTCCTCGTTGCTTTCCGCCTTGGCGGGATCAGTGTGCTCGGGCGCCTCGTCGGTCAGCCGCGCCATCTCGCGCGCCTGGCCAATCTTCCACCCCCGCAGGACGACGAGACAGACGGCAGCCGCGACGAACATGGAGCCGGTAAAGAGCTGGGCGCCCAGGTAGTCGCCGGTGCCGGCGACAATCTGCAGGGCAATGGGCTCGCTGAAGAGACAGGGCAGCAGGATGGTGAGCCAGACGAGGCTGAGGGCCGAGGGCACGCGCCGCAAGCCCACGACCTCTGCGGTGACGGGCCCGATGGAGGTCCAGAAGGTGCCGGCGACGCAGCCGCAGATGATGGCGAAGAAGACGAGCACGCCGTACGAGTCGGCGTTTATCCAGATGGCGAGGGAGAAGAGGCCGGCGAGAAAGGTGGTGAGGGCCGACATGTTGATGCGGCCGGTGCGGTCGCTGAAGTAGCCGACAAAGGGCCTGCCGACGGCCTGGCCCAGGTTGAAAAAGGCGCTGACGAGGGCGGCCTCTGAGGCGCCGAGGCCGATCCGGTTGGCGTAGTTGGCCAGGCTGAAGATGAGGACGACGTAACCCAGCATGCTGAACCAGCCAAAGGCGAGGAGCAGGAGAAACTCGGGCCGGTGGAGGAGGGCAGCGTCAAAGGCGAGCTGGCTGGAGCCGATGATGCTATTGCGGTCGCGCAGCAAGAGGGTGCAGACGACGTTGACGACGAGGGCGAGGATGCCGAGGATGCGAAAGGCCCAGTCGAGGCCCAGGTTGCGGATCATGGCGCCGGCGGCCAGCGAGTAGAGCAAGCCGCCGAGCCCCGAGCCGCAGGCCGAGATGCCGTTGGCGAGGGAGCGGCGGGTGCTGAACCACTGGGGCACGATGCCGACCGAGGGGATGAAGAGGAAGCCCATGCCGAGGCCGAAGAGGAGGCCCTGGGTGAGGAAGAGGTGCCAGATGCGGGTGGCGAAGCTCGCGCAGACGAGGCTCGCGGCCTCGAGCACGGCGCCGGCCAGCATGGCGGGCTTGGTGCCGAACTCGCGCGCGCACACGGTGGCGACGGGCGAGACGAGCAGGGCGCAGCTGAAGCTGAGGGAGCCGACAAAGGCGTAGTCGAGCGACGAGGCGCCGGGGAAGCTGTCGTTGGCCAGGTAGTGGGCGAGGAAGACGCCGTAGCTCGAGTTGAGGCCCCACGTGTGCGCGTTGACGGTGGCGACGCACGCCGTGCACACCCAGCCGTAGCCGCCGTCCGGGGGCGGCGGCGGCGGCGGCGGCGGCGGCGCGGGAGGCGCTGCCGCGGCCGGCTCGGCGTCCGGGGCAACACGGCCCGGGCTGTTGGCTTTCTCTGCGCCCGGCTCCATCCTGCCTCGCCCGTGTGTTTGACTCGCGCTCCGGCCCTCTCGGGTAAGCTCTGCCGCGGCTGGTGATGC
>JAPEBW010002562.1:0-11069 GCA_027405785.1 Ophiocordyceps robertsii
CTCTTATAGCTTACTTATCTTAAAGTTTTATTATAAGCGCGTTAAGGAAAAGGTGCTTATTATTAAGGTTAGACTTAAAAGCTAATAAGAGCTTCTTATTAAAGAAAATATCGTTTAGTATCTAACTTCTTATAGGATAAGTACTTAATCGTGCGATATAGTCGCTCTTAGCTTAGTAGATATTTAAAGGATTTCCGTTTAGATAAGTAGGAATTACTACTATTTACTATGCTTTATAGTATAAGGATAAAGGGATAGGGCGCGGACTAATTACCGCTAGTTAAGGCCGGTATTATAAACTAATTACCGCCGGTTAAGGCCGGTACTACGGACTAATTACCGCTAGTCAGGCCGGTATAACGGACTAATTACTATACGTAAACGTATATAGGGGTTTAAAAATAGTAAAAAGCTTATCTATTTTTAAAGGTATAGCTAGCTACTTTATACTTAGTCTTTTAAGCTAATTTTAAGGATCTTTAACTATACTATCCGTAATATATAAAATAAACTATAAATATCTTTATAGAATCGCTTAATAAACTAAGTATAAGCCCGGTTAAAAACACTATAAACTATAGTTAAGGAAATCCCTTAAATATCCTTAGATATCCCTTAAATATCGCGGTAAGGTTTATCCTATATCTTTTAAGGTGTTTTTATAGTTAGAAATAGGTCGAACTATAATTAAGATATCCTACGGAAATCCTTAGAAATCCCTTAAAAATACCGGCGGAATCCGCTTAATAGTTTTTATGGTATCTCCCTTAGTTAAAGACATTATAAACTATAGTTAGGTAGGCTCCTAACCCTCTATAGTTATATCCCGGAAACCTTAGCGGGGTCTAACCGGTAATATTCGTTATATCTCCTTAAGCGAGCCTTTATAATACGTGCTTTAAGCGTTCCCGTCGCGAGGTTCTATAAAGCTTCCTTAAAAGTAAAGTAAGGAGTCCGGGCGTGGCCGTTTAGATTCCGTAATACTATACGTCTTAAAGAACGTTTAAGGACTATCGCGCTGACTTATATATACGTTCTCTAATCTTTAATAGATACCGGCTAAAGGGATATTACTAATAATTACTATAGTATGCGGAGTTAGCCCGCGCCGCTACTACGGCGCGCTAGGCCTAGATATACCTTAACGTTTAAGGTTAATCTATTAGTATTAGTTAGTAGTTAATAGCTTACTTAAATTAAGTCTTAGTTCTTTATATATTTTATCTATATCTACTTTATGTTTTATTATATTTTATCGTATCCGTTATCTATTTAGTTATTATCCTTATTTAGTATACGTTTATAGCGTGTCTTTTTTATATCCGTTATTTAAAATCGTCTTAACGCTTACTAAGCGTAGCCCGAAACTCTTTTTTATTTTTCTTAGTTTTCGTTTTTTTCTTTACTAGCTCCCTTATCCCGTTTCCTACTCCCTTACTTAGCTTACTATCGTCTTTCCGCTTTGCCCTTATTGTTCTTTATTACGCTACTATACCGTTCCTTAAATTCTCTTAAGGCGATTATATCTTAAAAGTCGCTAATTAGCTACTACGTTAAGTTAGCATACTTATACTACTTTACTAAGACTTAGCGTTGCCTCTCCTTTTTAATCTATCTTTACCAGGCCTATTAAATCTTTTTTATAATATACTTTAGTTTATCGTCTTCCTTAATTACTAGCGGTAGCTAATAGTCGTCGACTACTTAGCCGGGTAAGGGGTTATCCGCTATACGGCGGAGGAACTTTATATATAGTCTTTTATATACCCTCCTTAATATATCGAGTTCTACTATATATAAGCTAACTACTTTTATTATAGTATACTTTTAATATAGCTAGTTAAGCTTTTAGTAAGGCCTATTTATAATATACTTCTTTATATTTAGCTATACCTTATTGCTTACTTAAAGTCTTTCCGCTAGTATATAAGACCGGTTTACTATCTCCTCTTACCTTACTTATAATATAGCGATCGCCGTTTAAAGGAAGTTAGCGACTTTTTTTATTTTTTATATAAGGCTTTATACGCTCTTTATATTTAGTATAAGCGGTCCCTCCTCTTATACGATTTAAATCAGCTTAATATTACACCTATACGTAGCGAAGAAAAGGCTTATACCCGTTATTAATACTACTTAATTATTAAGCGCCGCTTAAGCGTAAGGTAGCTATACCTTTTAGTCGTCTTACTTATAGTAGATATATATACGGAGGTATGCTTATACTTCTTAGTTCGCGCGCTCTATCGCTTTATCGGTCTATAGGTAGTAAGCTAAACTTAGTTTTCTTTAAACCTTAGTCTATTAATAGAATTCTTTTTAAAATTGCCTTATTTAGTTCGTCTCTCGATTTAAGATAATAGATTTTAGCATTTTATAAAAGCAAAAGTAAGATTATAAGAACTTAGTAGCGTATACTATTACTTTTATTATTAGTATCGCTTTTAAAGTTATTGCCTTTATTAGCCGGTTTATTATTACTTAAAGATTCTAAGAGCCTTTAATCCTTATTAGCGGTAAGTCGATTATAAAGTCTATTATTAAGTATACGAATAGCTATATAAAGGGCGGTAATAGTCGGAAAAGCCCCTTTTAAAGTTACCTTTAAATATACCTTTTACCGCACGGCCCGTAGTTCGCGACGAGCTAGCGCACTATTAACAACTAGCCCGGCTAAAAAAACTCTCAGGCTAGTATCGCGAGTATCCCCTTACGCCTTAAGTATCCTACCGCTATTAAGTTATATATCCGCTAAGCGATTAATACTTAAAGCTTATTTAGCTCTTTATCCTCCCCCTCCTTAAGGTATTAAGCCTTACTTAGCACTTAAAGTTAGTCTTTAAAGTAAAAGCGCCCCTTTATATTAATTATATACTTACTTACTTAAACCTTTAATTGCTATTTTAAAGCAAGCGATTAATCGCTATTCCGTATTAATTAAAATACTACTTAGTACTCTTTATCCTTTTATAATATTGCTATTTACCGCTCTTATATTTCTTATTTATTAAATACGTAAGCCGGTTATACTTATTCCTTAAGCACGTCTTAGCTTAAGTTTAAGTTAAGTTTTAGCTAAACTCCGCCTTCGTTCGCCTTACCTTTATCTTAAAGTATAAGGTCGTCCGCTTTACTTATATAGGTAATTAACCCCGTATTCTTTTCCCCCTCCTATATTATCGCGATAGTGCGCTCTTCTTATATTAATCGTCGCAAGAGGTTCGCGTGCTCGCCGCTAAGGGGGACTTAATATCCTATTAGTCGCGCGCTATCCGGGATTATTTATACTACGCGTTTTATTTCCCCCTTATCGGATGCCTCTTCCGGCTTATCTTCGTCGCGGCGCGATAAAGCGTTAGGTACTACTACTAACCTCTTTAAGCGGTACTTTAATATAAAGTTATATAAAGCGAGCTTTATCGCTTATTTACTTTACCTCTCGTTTAACTTCCTTTTTATTATAAAGTACTTTAAATTCTTATAATCCGTTAGTACTATAAATACTAGTATATTATATAACTTTACCCCTTAGAAGTTTAAGCATTATATAATTATAAGTAACTCCTTATTATAAATTAAGTAGTTATACTCCGCTATATTAAGTTATTTTAAGAAGAAACCTATTAAGTATTATATCCTATTTAATCTTACTTATATTAATAAGCCGCTTATCGCGTACTTTAAGTAGTCCGCTTTTAAGTACGTTTCCCTCTTAAAGTTATATAGCTATAGTATTAGCGTATTATAAAATACCTTTTAGATTAACTTAAACGCGGCTTAGTGCTTATTAGTTTAGAAGAATATTGCGTTTTTTTTATAAAGGCCGTTTAAGCATTATAAGGCTTTAGTATAAAGCGGGATAAAGGTATAGTAGTAATTTATAAACTTAAGGAAGCTCCGAACGCCCTTTATATTCCTTAGCGTTTACTATATCCGGATAGCCTAGATCTTCTTTAAGTTATACCGGACCTTACCCTTAGCCTATATAATAAAACCTAAGTACTTTACTCTTTTTATTATAAAGTCGTATTTCCGTAGGTTTAGTATAAGGCCTACCTCTTATAACTTTTTAAGTACCTTCGCTACCTTATCTTAATAGTCGCGGAGCGACCTTAACGAGTAGATTAAAACGTCGTCTATATATATTATAACGAACTTATAAAGGTAGTCCTTTAATACTTAGTTTATATAGCGTTAAAAGGTAGCCGGCGTTTTTATAAGGCTAAATAGGCATACTTACTATTTAAATAGTCCGAACCTTATCTAAAAGGCCGTCTTAAACTTATAGCCCTTTACGATTTTAATCTTATAAAACGCTATAACGACGTTAAGCTTTATAAACTAACGTGCTTTCGCTAGTATCCTTAGCGTTTTTATAATTAGTAGTAGCGTATACCGGTCCCTCTTTATAATTATATTTAAGGCTTAGTAGTTATAATAAAAGCGTAGTCGGCCGTTAGCCTTCTTTATAAATAATACCGGCGCCGCGGCTAACGAACTGCTTAAGCGGATAAGGTTCGCTTTTAGTAGCTCGTTTAAGGTCTTTTAAAAGATAAGGAGTTCTTCCTTCGATATATTATAAAGGGGCCCTTATAGTAGTAGCGGCTCCTTACTATCCTTATCTAAAGTAAGATAAATCTTATAGTCTACGCTTAGTCGGAATAAGGGTTACTTAAGTGCCTTTATAAGTGCGAAAAGGTCTAAATAAGCTTATAGTGCTTAAGCCGGGATATAGTTTACTAAGTTAACTAGCGTTTTTAGCTAAAGGGCCCTCTTTATATCTTTTATTATAATTGCCTTTACGTTAAGCGCTTATTATCGCCCTTAGTTATCCCTTTAAGCCCTTTCCTATTAGCACTCCGCTGCGAAGATAGAGGCGCTTACTAGCTTCGCTTTTTAGATATTCGTAATCTTTATAGCTTTCTTTAATCCTTAAAGGCCGATCTAAATCCTTGCTTTTCTATACCGGATCTAATCCCCCTTAGTATTATAAACTACCTTATTCTTCTTTATCCACGGTCTCCTTAAAAATACGTTATAGCTTAACTCCGGTACTATATAGGCGAATATCTATTTTAGGTGCCCGTTAATCTTAATCTTAAACGCTACGATCCCCTTTATTTAAAGCGTTAATACGTCCTTTAAGAAAGGCGATAGCAGCCTCCTCGTCCTATCTATAAAAGGCATTTATAGCCTTATCGCTACCCCCTCGCTTATTATAATATAGTAGTTATAGCTTATATCTATAAGTATATTAAGCCCTTTTTTTTTATTAATACTAACTTTAAGTAGTACTAAGTTTAGCGTAAGGTGCTTCCTTATTAACCTCTAAGCCGTTTATTATTTCTCCTTCTCCCTTAGCACTTAACTTTATATTAAGGTTCCTCTTTTCCTAAATCGGAATTTACTTTAATTACCTCCTTAGTTATAACTACGGCTACCTATAAGGTTCCTTCTTTTTTTTTTATAAAAGCGGGCGATATGCCCCGTTACCCTATAAGTAAAATACCTTTATATATCGGGCCGGCTTTATCCTCCTCCTAGCTAGGTTATAGCGTTAATTTTACTTATTAAGGTATTACCCTTTAAGTCTTTTTAGTCTTAAGTTACCCCCCCTATTACTTTCTTCTAGCCTTAAAATAGCTACTTAGTTTACTAAACCCCTTTTAGCTTTACCGCGATCTACGCTACCCGATTAATCTATACTAAGAAGCTTAAGGTTAAGAAGTCGACTATCGCGAGTGCCTCCTTAAAGCGAAGGCTTAAGGCGCCCTTTAAGAACACGATCTATATATCGTATAGCTATGACCCCCCTCCCGCCTTAAAAAGCCTTTACTTAAACTTAAGGAGGAACGCCGCGAACGTTTAGTTCTCTCCTTATTTAATCGTGTGGATAGCCGCCGCCGCCCGCGATTAGATATTAATATTAAGGTAGATTAAATTAAGGTACTTAAGGAATTCCTACTAATCGTAACCTCGATCCGCGCCGGTACCGTAGTAAGTCGCTACGGTCTACTATAGCCCTATATTTAAGTAATTATAGATTAAGTAGAAAACCTCCTTTAAGCTTAAGAAGATATCTTAATCGATCTTATACTTTTCTTATATATATTATGCTTAAGGCGTAAAGGAGCGCCGCTAGCCGTTGAATTTCCTTAGCGCTAAGAGTGGCTTTTGCTAGTCCTTTTTCTTTATTGCTTTCTTTTTTCTTATAGGTATTACGGCCCCCGCTATTATATCGTAAGGTAGTATTAAACTACCGATTAATAAGCCGGCCCCTCCTTATATATATATCCTTACTATCTCTTTTAGCTTTTATATTAAGGCCTTAAACTAGCTTTTTAGCTATTAGATCTACTACTAGCTTACTTAAACCTAGTAGCTCGTTTTAACGGCCCTTACTTATAGTAAGAAGATCGCTTATTTAACCTTTATTTAGATATCGGCCTTTCTTAGCCCTCCCTCTTAAGCCTTATAAGCCTAGCCCCTTTATACTAAGTAGGCTTCTTACTCGCACTATATTATAATTAGCGAGTCTTTTCTTAAGTTATATAACCTTATCTAAAAGGAGCTTTAGATATATTAAGGGCCTATATATACTTAGTTTAGTAGCACGTAGCCGGATAATTATTTATTTAAAGCTAAAGAGGGAAGGGGGAAATCTCTATCTAGGCTACGTAGCTCCGTACTTTATAGGGGTCGCTTAAGTAGCCCGTACTTAAGTTAAGTTTAGGTCGAAGTCGGGCTAAGTTCGGGTAAAGCTCTATACGACTTCGGCTACACGTTAGCCTAACTTTAAGTTATTCGCTATAATATAACTATAGCTCTTTCTACGGCATAGCCCGTAATACTAGTTAAGTTAGTATAATAAACTAATTACTATACCTAAACGTATATAAAGGTTTATAAATAGTAAAAAGCTTAGTTTTTCTTTAAGGTATAGCTAGCTACTTAATACTTAGTCCTTTAAGCTAATTTTAAAGATCTTTAACTATACTATCTTACTATTTATAAATAGTATATAAATAAACTATAAATATGCTTATAAAATTACTAAATAAACTAAGTATAAGCTTAGTTAAAAATACTTTAGATTATAAATAAGAAAATCCTTTAAATACCCTTAAGCATCTTTTAAAAATCGCGGAAAAGTCTATTTTATATCTTTTAAGGTACTTCTTTAATTAAAAATAAGCTAAACTATTTTTAAGATATCTTATAAAATTCCTTAAATATCCTTTAAAATTACTAGCGGAATCTATTTAGTAGTTTTTACGGTGGTTTTTATTATTAAAAACGTTATAAACTATAATTAAATAAGCTCTTAAGTATTTATAGTTATATCTTAAAAGCTATAACAAGGTCTAATTAATAATATTTATAATATCTTTTTAAGCAAGCCTTTATAGCGCGTACTTTAAGCGTTCTTATTATAAGGTTTTATAAGGCTCCTTAAAAGTAAAGTAAGGAGTTTAAGCATAGCTATTTAGATTTTATAATAACTCTTTTAAGTAAAAGAAAAAGCTAATGTCTTTATTAGTTTTAAGTATAAATTAAGCTAAAAGAGCATAAAGTAATAGGTTGATAATACTGTCTTTATACTATATTAATAATATACTATTTTTATCTTATTTAGCTAATAGCGGTTAAGTAGCTTAAGATAATAAGTAAACGGTTTTATCGTAAATCCTTATTATTTATTTTATTATACGTATTTATCTTATTAAGGCAATTAGTATATCCGGCTAAAATTAGTAAGAAGGTTTCTAACTTTTCTTTAAGCGTATATTTAAGCGTTTATCGGATAGTAAAAAGTCTTTTTACTAAGGGATATTAGTCTTTTTATAGCTAGATATATTATAAAAGACTAGGCTCTTTAAGCATTATTTTATATTATTATCTTACTTACCTTTTATATTATTTTTAATCCTCCTTTAAGTTTTCTTTACTACTTCCTAGCCTTTTAAGCCACTTATAAGTAAGATATTATATCTTACTTCCTACTACTATTATAGCTCTCCCCCGCTTTGTATTACTAAACTCTCTGATTTATCGTCCTTTTTATATAGCGCTATTACTTACGCCTTTTTATAATTAATACGTATTTAGCTACTAAGAAAGTATTAATATAAAGCTTAGTTATTTTACTTAATAAAATAAGAAGAGTTAGCACTAAGGCATTAAACGTTTATATTCCTATTTAAAAGCTAGTAATAACGTCTTTAATAGCTTTAATACTTAATTCCTTACTTTTAATATTTTAAATATATTTAATAGTCTTAAAAACCCTTTTTACGGAAAGGAACTTAAAGGCGAGAATTTAAGTCGCTTAGTTAATATAGCAGATAAGGCGGATATTAAACCTTAAGAACTTTATCGCTTAAAATAAAGTTAAGTCGCGCTTAAACTCCTCGCGATCTTTTAATTAAACCTTAGCGTAGTTTAGAGCTAGGCGGAAACTCTTAATTATTATAATTATATTACTAAAATATAGTCCCGCGAAGCTAGGCCCGTTAAAGATTATATTAGTTACTATTAAGGGCTTTTATAAGATTAAGTAACGGAATATATTACGAGCTTAATTGTCGCTATCTACTTTAGTTTAAGAAAAGCGGCGAATTAACTATAATAAGGCGCTTATACGCCTTTATATAGCCGGGCTAAGCGTTATAGCTAAAAGGAAGAGAATATATTAAGTAAGACTAAAAAGGTCTTTAAGGCTTATAACGGCTATAAGCTAAAAAGGGTATTTTATTATACGGGCTAAACTATATATAAAGCAAGATAGAAATTTTACTTTAGTAGCTTAAAACGCTATTATAAACCTAGCTATAAACTAGTTAATTTAGGCTTTAAGTATATAGTTAAGGATAGGGCGGATAATATTTTAGTCGTTTAGCTAAAGCGGGTTTCCGCTAGCTATAGTAGCTATTATAAATATTAGGATTATAATAAGGTTAGCTTACTTAAAAGCATTAAGTATTAAGAAGTTATTTTCTTAATAAAGGTTTTTAGCTACGCCTGAGAAAATATATAGGCGGCGGGGGCTTTTAGGCTATAAAGCTTAAGCTAAAGGTATAGCTAAGTTACTAAAAAAGCGGCCGTTTAAACTACGCGGCGGTATAAAGCTAAGAGGTAAGTCGTTAAAGTTTAGCATTTAAAGAGGGTAATATAAGCTATGTTTTAAATTATTAAAATCTAAATTAAGCCTATCGGTTTAAGCGTAGTTTTTAAAAGTAGTATAGGTTTATATAAAGGCTAAAACTAAAAGGTTTTAGCTTTTATTAATAGACTAAATACTATAAAGTATAGCCGCTTTATTTTTATATAGGTTAAGTGCTTACTTATATTTTTTATATTAAAAGCAAAAAGGCTTGTATAAAAGCAAGCTAAAAGGTAGTTATAAAATAGCTAGTCTTAGCTATAAAAGACGTTTAAATAATAAAAAGACTTAAAATAAATGTATAAAGATTATAAACATAAAATAAAAGAGGCTATATATATAAAAGTAAGTAAGGTATAGCGGGCTAAGGCTAGTAGCTAAGAGAAGTATAGTTATATAAAGAGGGGAAAAAAAGAGAGAGGTTAAGCGGCGGAGAGAATTTAAATAAGTATACTATAAGGCTAAAAAGGCCTTATTACTTAAAGGAGGCGGCGGCGTATTATTATTAAAATAACTAATTACCTTAAGCATACTAAGTTATAGTTTCTTATAACTTATAGTAGCCTTTAAGTCTTATACTTAAGCTTAACCGCTTAATACTCTTAATTAAAGAATTTTATATTAAGTTATAAAGGCCGCTTATTATACTTTTATTTAAATTACTTAAGTAGCTAATTCGTTTTATGCCTTTTTAAAAGCCTTTATAGATTTTAGTAAAAAGACCGCTTTTTTATCTACTTATAAGTTATAGCTACTTAGCTAACCTTTTTATATTACGAGAAACTTCTTTTATAGCTTTCCGCTACTTTTATACTATTATACGACTTTATAAGATTTATTTAACCTTTTCTTTAGTTAAGTAAAGTGTCTTTTTATTTTAAACTAGCTTTAAGCATATAGCTAGCTTATTTACTAAGCAAAGTTATACTATTAAAATAACTAAATAAATATTAAGGAATCCTAAAATATTAAACTAGTATATAAGCTATCTTATTTTAGCGATAACTTAAAACGGCTTAGTGCGTCTCTTTTAAAGTTTTGCTAGTTTACTATCTATAATATAATAACCTTTACTAAGCTATAGCTAAACTTAATCGCTAGGCTTAAATTTTCGCAAGCGGTATTTCTTATTATATTTATTCTTTATAGTAGCTTAAGTATAAGTAATAGCTAACTTAACCTTTTTTTATAAGACCTCTTAGTTCTATAGATATAAGTCGTTACTAAGGAACTAAAGCTTATTATCTATTTTTATTTTTAAAATACGCTCGCTTAAAGCTATAAAAATTATTAAAAAAAAGATTTATTAAGGCTAAAGTAAAAGACTTTTAGCGTATTAGTTTAGCGAAAGTCTAGGAAATCTACGGTAAAAAATTATAGCGCGATTCTTATAGTTTAGTTTCGCTTTTTTAATAAGCTATTAGTTTAAAAGTACTAAGTAGTAAATATAAAAAGCTTTAATCTAAAAGCTTACTATAAAGTCTGCTAAAACGCTAAAGTAAACTTTATATCTTAGTTTAAGATTATTCTATTTAAAATCCCTTAATTAGCGCGGAATAACTTAGTATATAATGCTTATACTTAGTTACTACGCTTTATAGCGTAAGGATAGGGGGATAGGGCGCGGACTAATTACCGCTAGTTAAGGCCGGTACTACGGACTAATTACCGCTAGTTAAGGCCGGTACTACGGACTAATTACTACCGGTTAAGCCGGTATAACGGACTAATTACCGTATATAAACGTATATAAGGGTTTAGAAATAGTAAAAAGCTTATCTATTTCTTAAAAGCATAGCTAGCTACTTTATACTTAGTTCTTTAAGCTAATTTTAAGGATCTTTAACTATACTATCCGTAGTACGTAAAGTAAACCGTAGATATCCTTATAAAATCGCTTAATAAA
>JAPEBW010002563.1:0-11067 GCA_027405785.1 Ophiocordyceps robertsii
CTTATAAGATAAGTACTTAATCGTGCGATATAGTCGCTCTTAGCTTAGTAAATATTTAAGGGATTTCCGTTTAGATAGGTAGGAATTATTACTATTTACTACGCTTTATAGCGTAAGGATAAGGGGATAAGGCGCGGATTAATTACCGCTAATTAAGGCTAGTACTACGGACTAATTACCGCTAATCGGGGCTAGTACTATAAACTAATTACTATTAGTCGGGCCGGTATAACGGACTAATTACTATATATAAACGTATATAGGGGTTTAAAAATAGTAAAAAGCTTATTTATTTCTTAAAAGTATAGCTAGCTACTTTATATTTAGTTTTTTAAGCTAATTTTAAGGATCTTTAACTATACTATCTATAGTATATAGAGTAAACTATAAATATCCTCGTAAAATCGCTTAATATACTAAATATAAGCTTAGTTAAAAACACTATAGACTATAATCTAGGAAATCCCTTAAATATCCTTAGATATCCCTTAAAAATCGCGGTAAGGTTTATCCTATATCTTTTAAGGTGCTTTCGTAGTTAAAAACGGGTTAAACTATAGTTAGGATATCCCGCGGAAATCCTTAAAAATCCCTTAAAGATACTAGCGGAATCCGCTTAATAGTTTTTACGGTATCTTTTATAGTTAGATATGTCGTAAACTATAGTTAGGTAGGCTTTTAACCGTCCGTAGTTATATCCCGGAAACCTTAGCGGGGTCTAATTAGTAATATTCGTCGTATCTTCTTAGGCGAGCCTTCGTAGTGCGTGCTTTAGGTATTCCCGTTACGGGGTTTTATAAGGCTTCCTTAAGAGTAAAGTAAGAAGTCTAAGCGCGGCCGTCTAGATTCCGTAATAGATAATATATTAATAATATAGTAAAAAGATACTATTATAAATCTATTACTTAGCGCCCCTTTTACTTAATTTTTACTTTAACTTAATAAAGATATTTGTTTTTTTTTCCTTACTTTAAAGAGTTATTATAAAATCTAAGTAGCTATAATTAAACTCCTTTCTTAGCTCTTAAAAAGCCTTTATAAAACTATATAATAAGAACGCTTAAAGTATACGCTATAAAAATCGCTTTAAGAGATAGAATAAATTTTATTTAGCAGACTTAATTATAGTTTTTAAGATAAACTATAAATACTTAAAAGGCTTTTTAATTAGAATTTACGATATTTTTAACTATAAAAAACACTATAAAAACTATTAAATAGATTTTGCTAGTATTTTAAAGAATATAAAAGGATTTCCGTAGGATATTTTATATATAGTTTAGCGTATTTTTAACTAAGGAAATACTTTAAAGGATATAAAATAAACTTTACTACGATTTCTAAAAGATATTTAAGGATATTTAAGGGATTTCCCCGACTATAATTTATAGTATTTTTAACTAGGCTTATACTTAGTTTATTAAGTAATTTTAAAAGGACATTTATAATTTATCTATATAATAATAATAAATAGGTAAATAATATAGTTAAAGATCTTAAAAATAGCTTAAAGAACTAAGTATAAAGTAATTAAATATACTTAAAAGAAAAGATAAGCTTTTTACTATTTATAAACACTTATATATGTTTATATATAGCAATTAGTTTAAATTATAAGTTAGGCCTTAAATTAGGCCTATACTGCGCCCGTATAACCGACTCTTAATAAGCGTAGTTAATTAACTAGCTAGCAGCTTATTTAATTCGTCTTTTTTTACTTTATTACTATTTAACGTCGTAATTAAATTAAATAGCCCCTCCGTAGTACGAATAGTAATATTATTACTACTTTAGCCTTATTAAGGCCGACCCGTTAAAGTTAACTAAGCTATAATAAAGGGTCTTAAGTTTAAGGCTTGCTAACATATTAATAAGGACGGCTTAAGCTTATAGCTACTAAGCTATTAGCTAAAGGAGACGAATTATTAGTCCCGCCTTAAAGTAAGCGGGGTAAAAAGGGGGGAGTATTATAAGCTAGGCTTAAGATTAGGCCTAGGCTAAGCCTATATAACCGACCCTTAATAACCGTAGTTAATTAACTAGCTAGCAGCTTAGTTAATTCGTCTTTTTTTACCTTACCGCTTTTTAACATAGTAGTTTAATTAAATAGCTACCCCGTAGTATAAATAGTAGTATAACTACTACTTTAGCCTTATTAAAGCCGACTTATTATAGTTAACTAAGCTATAATAAAGGGTCGTACGTTTAAGACTTACTAACGTATTAATAAGGACAGCTTAAGCTTATAACTACTAAGCTACTAGCTAAAGGAGACGATTTATTAGCCCTGCTACGAGGTAGGCGGGGCAAAGAGGGGGTAGTATTATATACTAAGCCTTAAATTAGGCCCGGGCCGCGCCTATATAAGCGAACCTAAATAAGCGTAGTTAATTTACTAGCTAGCAGCTTAGTTAATTCGTCTTTTTTTACCTTACCGCCGTTTAATATAGTAGTTTAATAAAATAGCTGCCCCGTAGCACGAATAGTAGTATAACTACTACTTTAGCCCCGTTAAGGCCGACCCGTTATAGTTTGTTATACCGACTTAATTAGCGGTAATAAGTTTATAGTACTAGCTTTAACTAAGGGTTATTAGTTTATAGTACTAGCCTTAATTAGCGGTAATTTACTCGCGCCTTATCCTTTTATCTTAAAATTATAAAGCGTAGTATAATTCTTTTTTAGCTTTATAACCTTATTTATTAAAGCTAATTACTAGTTTAAAGGTTTTTATTAGTCGTTTTTTTATAGTTCTAAAAAAGCAAAAGTTATTATATCTTAATTTATTTTTTAGTGTTTTCTTATATAATCTCCTTTTTATTTACTTTAATATTCTTTTTAATGTCTTTTATAAAAGCTTTAGTATTAATAGTAAGTTTTTTTATTATTAAAACAAGCTTATTAAAAGTTATTTATAGTTTAAAAAACTAGTTACTTTCTTACTTATTTAAAAGGTATATAAAGCAATTATTATTATAGTATATAGTTTTAAATAGCTATTTATACGCCTTGTTCTTTATATTTATAACTTTCTTAAAATATTCTATAAAAGTAATATTAGGCTTATTATTATCTTTTTTTAAAATAGGCTTTTTATTTTTTTTTGTTCTTTTAAGTTATAGCCTTTTTTTATATTTAAGTATATAACGTTAGTATTAAAATAAGGGATGGTTTTCTTTTATTAATATCTTATAAGAAATCCGTAGGCTAATAGTCTTTTAGTGCCTTATAAGTATTTTTTACTAGTCGTTTAAGCATACTTTTTCTTTTTTTATATAAAAGTCTTTTTTAATAAGCCCTTATAAAAGCAAACTAGTTTTAAACGGACTAAAAGTTAGTATAACAAGCTTTACGTTAATTTCTTTAATACTTTTAGTATAAAGTAATAGTATAAGATATTATAGATTATAAGCTAAGGGGATATTATTCTCCTAAGTTAAAATCCGTTCTTTATAAAGGTTCTTTTTTTTAATATAGTCTTTTTTTATATAGCTTTCTTTTTAGTAGTTAAAACATTAAATAGCTTTTAAAGCGGGTTTTAATAAGCTCGCTTTAAAGGTATCTAGGTTTATTAAGTTACTTAAGTTACGTTTTTACTTCTTTTAATTTCTTTATAACCTTATTATAAGTTAAATAGTAGTTTTTCTACTGTCGACGTTTATATTACTTATTATTTATCCGGACCGCTAAACTAATATAGTCTAAAGAGGGTTTAGCCTATTTATATAGTATAGTTTATTTTTAACCTTTTCCTTTAATTCTTTATAAAAAGTAGCTATAAAGGTATTATTTTCTAACTATAGCTTAAAAGTAAATTTTAAAAGTAAAGCTATATAAGCTAATAAAGATATAACTTACTTAAGGCTTCTTAATTTATACGTTATTAATTATTACCTATTTATTATTTAACACGTATTTTATAAAGCTTCTTTAAAAGTATTAAAGTCGCTAAATAGTTTATAAATCTTAAAATCTTTTTTAATACCTATAATTTATATAGTTATTAAGAATAAAGTTTAATTATATAATAGAGAAGCCTTAAAAGCAACTAAATATAAATAAACCTTTACTATATCTTAATTAATAATAGTAAAGTAAAACTAAAAGTAATCTTTAAAAGGGGTAATTATTATAAGCTAGGCCTTATATTAAGCTAGGGCTACACCTATATAAACCTTTAACAAGCATAGTTCTTTAACTAGCTAGTAGCTTAGTTAATCTTTGTTTTTTTACTTTTCTACCGTTTTACGTAGTAGCTTAATTAAATAGCTGCTTTATAGTAGTAATAAATAGTAGTATTATAACGTGCTATAGCCCCGCTTAAGCCGAACCGTTTAAGTAAACTAAGCTATAATTAAAGTTTTAGGTTTAAGACTTACTAAAAGCACTAAGAGGCGACGTTAAGCCTAGGCTTAAACTTAGCTTATAGCTAACTAATTAGCTATAGTATTATAAACGTAAAGATTTTGTTTTATTTATTATAAATAAATAGACTTAAATCTTATAAATCCCTTTTATATAGCTTAAAGAACTAACTAACTATATTTTATACTTAGTAACGTTTATTAAAGATATAAGTTAAAATTACTATAATAACTATTATTAATATTACTAAGTAAATTTTATACTAAGTAAATTTTATAAAAGCTATAAGTTAAAATTATTATTATAAGCTTAGTATATACTACTAAAGCATATTAATACTTAAGACTTAAAGTATTTCTTTAGTATAATAATATAATTTATTTAATGTTATAATTTGCTTTTAAAAGAAGGAAACAAGACTTTGTCTTTATTAAAGTCTTTAACTTATAAGGTTATAAGGACTTAAGCTATAGCTTAAGCCTTATTATATTAGGAGGGCCGGGTCTGTATATATAGCTACAGACCCGCCGTATATAAGCAGGCTCTTTATAGCTTGTTATTATAATACTACGGACGGCACCTATATACTAGCCTTTACCTACTTTATAATAATATAAGCTATTAATTATAAACTCGTTTAATAGTATAATAGCGGGAGCTCCGCTTTAAGCGGAGCGGGACGACGCTATTATAAAGTCGTTACGGAACGCCTTAAAAGCGTTAAAAGGTATATTAGCCGGCTAAAAGAATAACTTCCTCGCTATACTAAGGGGGCCGACTATAAAGCCTATTTTAACCCTTATAGCATTAGCCGCGCTAAGAATAGCGCTTATAATTACTATAATACAGAAGCCGCTCTTATAGCTAATATAAGATAGGAAGTTAAAAAGCTTTTACTTTTTCCTTAGCCGGCTATAGGCGAAATACTATACTAACGAGGAATACGGCTTTAATAGCGGCCGGAGCGCCGTTTAGTACGCGCTTTTATATACGCTACCGGAGCCTTAAATACGGAGGATCGTGGGCTTTTAAGAAAAAGGGGGCTATAATAGCTCCTAAGACCTTTAAGACTTTTTCTAGCACCTTATTTACGCGTTTAGCAATATATAGGAATAAGAAAAAGCGTAGGATAAGCTACGTACCTTTAGATAAAAGGACGGATAGTCCTTTAAGGAGTCCCTCCTTAAGTTTAAGGAAACCCTCTTTTAAGTAGCGGGTACTACGATATAAGAAGATAGCGTAAAGCTAATATAGCTACGGAACTTAATTACCTTAGCACTTTATAAGCTACTTATCCTTATTATTATACTATCTATATATAGTAAGTACGTTAGCCGCCTTACGAAAGTAGCTTAAGGTTATAAATAGACGCCTTGCTTTTAGAAGTTACGGAAGCGTACTTTATATAGCGGGGACGGGGTTACCCCCTTCTTATAAGACGCGCCTACTATTAATATTAATAGCGATACCCTTATAACCGCGATAAGGACCGACCGCGTAAAACGCTTAAAGAAGGCGTTTATAACCTTAACCTTTTTTATACTAGCGGGCTAGTCCTCTTAGCAGCGGGCGAAATAAGTCTTTAGCGACGAGATCTAAAAACGACGTACTAACGGCCGATGCTTATACTATAAAGCGGGCTCTTACTTTGCTATAAAGTGCCCGTATAAGCCGGCGAAGCGTCTTTTTATAGGAATCCGCTTTATAGTAGTCGATATACTACCTTAGCTTGCTTTAAACGATAAGGACCCCGCCCCTTATAAGGCGGAGGGAAAAGAATAGCTTTAAGGTAAAGACGGGCCCCGGAGCTATAATTATTAGTATAGGTAAGGTAGGAGCTAGCAGCTTATATATAAAAGGATCTTACTTTAATATAGGTTATACTTAATTAGTTTAAATTTCTTACCGCTTTTATAAATAAAGGATATTAATACTACGCTATAGTAAATAAGGCGTTCGCATATTAAATATAAGTACTTATTAAAAGGATTACCCTACGCTAAGTAAAGGGCGCCTTAAGCGTAATAAAGGGTGCGGAGATTAAAGGCATTACTTAGCTAGTTATAAAGGTAGCTAGCTGCTTAAAGCTTATCGTAGTATACGTAATCCTAAAGCTTAAATTCCCTTTAATCTTAAGGAAGCCTTAGCTTATATATACGTAGTCTTTTTTAGTTCCGCACTAAAAAAGGCTATAGTTCGGCTTAGCGGACATATAGCTATACTATATTAACGGCGCCTTTAAGGAGACGGGGGCTATACTAAGGCTAGCTAACGCTATTAAGGTGCTTGCTTTAGTCTTCGTAAGTATAGTTAAACGGCTCGCACGCTAAAAAAGTAAGGCCGCTGCTAACGCGGCAATCTACGCTATAAGCCTTATAAATATTAATAAGGCCTTAAAGACTAAGACGCTAAAATCGTCTATAGACTTATAAAAGGTAATCCCTTAGCGCTTCTACGACTTATAGCCGCTTTTTATAAAGCACGAGGCCGATAAGCTAAACCCCTATAAGCCGGGAGTCGATTATAAGATCCTTATTTATATAAACGAGCGAGGAAAGGAGTTCCCCGCGCTTTTTAAGCCGCTATATAGCTTATCTTAAGCTAAGTTATTAGTACTTAAAAAGACCTTTTAAGACCTTTTAAATAAGGGGTTTATCCGGGCGAGTAGCTTTAAGGTAAGCGCCTTAGTGCTCTTTATCCGGAAACTAAAGGGCGGAATCCGCTTTTGCTATAACTATTAAGCCCTTAATATAATTACGCGGCTAAACTATTACCCGCTCCCTTTAATCTTTAATACGCTCCGTAACTTATTAAAGGCGAAGTAGTTTACTAAGCTTAATATTATATAAGCGTTCTATAAAGTGCGGATTACGGAGGGTAAGGAGTAAAAAATAGCCTTCCGTACCCGTTATAGCTTATTTAAGTAGTTAATAACCCCTTTTAGTCTTACCGGGGCCCCGGCTACCTTTTAACGTTATATTAATAACGTCCTTCGCGACTTCCTTAATAAGTTCGCCTCCGCTTATATTAATAATATTCTTATTTATAGTAGCGGCTTATATAAGGACTATATATAGAAAGTGCGGAAGGTCTTAAACCGCCTTTACTTATATAGCTTATACCTTAATCCGGATAAGTATAAATTTAAGGTTAAGCGTATAAAGTACCTTAGGTTCGTAATTTATACCGGCGTAAGCATTTAAGCGGACCCCGTTAAAATATAGGCGATTTAAAACTAAGATGCCTTAATAATATAAACTAGCGTGCGGAGCTTCTTAAGCTTTACTAATTACTACTATATATTTATCCGTAGGTTTTTTAAAATCGTTATACCGTTAAACGAGATTATAAGGAAAAAAGTAGCCTTTTGTTAAGGACCTGTATAAGAAGGTGCGTTTTATATACTTAAGGACCTATTTTCGCAGGCCCCGGTATTACTTTAATAGGATTTTAACCGTATTATTATAGTAAAAGCGGACTATAGCGGCTAGGCGCTTAAGGGCACGCTCTTATAAAAGGTAAAGGGGCGGAGGCAGCCTATAGCCTTTTACTTAAAGAAGCTAACTTTAGCGGAAAGGAACTATGCTATTTATAATAAAAAGATACTCGCTATTATTAGCTATTTTAAGTAATAATAAGCGGAGCTCTGTAGTTATAAGAGCTTTAAAGTCCTTATAAACTACTAAAACCTTAAGTATTTTATAACCTACTAATACTTCTTTAAGCGGTAGGCTTATTAAGCTAAGTACCTATCTTGCTTTAACTTTTAAAATAAGTATAAGCTAGGTTAAGACTCCGCCGTCTTAAACGCGCTTTCTTAGCGGGATTAAGACCGTATTATAAACGCGGATATTAAAGCGCGGGATCTATAGCTTATTCTATAAGCGGCTGCTACGCCTTACGGTATAAGGATAAGGGGATAGGGCGCGGACTAATTACCGCTAGTTAAGGCCGGTACTATAGACTAATTACCGCTAGTCGGGGCTAGTACTACGGACTAATTACCGCCGGTTAAGCCGGTATAACGGACTAATAACCGCACGTAAACGTATATAGGGGTTTAAAAATAGTAAAAAGCTTATCTATTTCTTAAAAGCATAGCTAGCTACTTTATACTTAGTTCTTTAAGCTAATTTTAAGGATCTTTAACTATACTATTTATAGTACGTAAAGTAAACTATAGATATCCTCGTAAAATCGCTTAATAAACTAAGTATAAGCCCGGTTAAAAATACTTTAAACTATAGTTAGGGAAATCCCTTAAATATCCTTAGATATCCCTTAAAAATCGCGGTAAGGTTTATCCTATGTTTTTTAAGGTGCTTTTATAGTTAAAAACGGGTTAAACTATAATTAAGATATCTTATAAAAATCCTTAGAAATCCCTTAAAGATACCGGCGAAATCCGCTTAATAGTTTTTACGGTATCTCTTATAGTTAGATATATCGTAAACTATAGTTAAGTAGGCTCTTAACTATCTATAGTTATATCTTAGAAACCTTAGCGGGGTTTAACCGGTAATATTCGTTATATCTCCTTAAGCGAGCCTTCGTAGTGCGTGCTTTAAGCGTTCCCGTCGCGGGGTTTTATAGGGCTTCCTTAAGAGTAAAGTAAGGAGTCTAAGTATAGCTATTTAGATTCTATAATAACTCCTTTAAGTAAGAAAGAAAAGCTAACGTCCTTATTAGTTTAAAGTAAGGATAAAGTAAAAGGGGTGCTAAGTAATAGCTTTATAGTAGCGATTTTACGCTATATTAATAGTGCGCTATCTTTATCCTTTTAATAGTTTTATTAGCCTATCCGGCTAATAGTAGCTAGGCAGCTTAAGATAGTTAGTAAGCGGCTTTATTATAAATCCTTACCTTATATTTAATCGTGCGGCTTTATCCTTATTTAGGTAATTAGCGTGTTTAGCTAGAACTTATAATAACGTTTTTCTGACTTTCCTTTAAGGCGTGTGTTTAAGCCCTTATTAAGTAGTAAGGAGTCTTTGCGCTAAGGTATGCTTAAGTTCTTTAGCGGGATATATTATAAAAGACTAGCTTTATTTAGGCCTTATCTTATATTATTATTTTACTTACTTTTTTTACGCTATTTTTTAATCCTTCGCTAAGTCTCCCGTTTTACTTACTAGCTTTATAAGCCGCCTATAAGCAAGATATTATATCTTACTTACTACCGCTATTATAGTTATCCCCCGCTTTTTATCGCTAGGCTTTTTAACTTATTATCCTTTTTATGCGGTGCTACTACCTACGCCTTTCTGCTAATTAACACGCGTCTAGCTACTAAAAAAGTATTAAAGTAAGGGTGCGCCGTCCCGCTAATATTAATAAGTATAGTAAGCACTAAGGTATCGAACGTTTATATTCTTACTTAAAAGCGGGTAATAAGGTCCTTAATAGCTTTAATGCTTAACTCCTTGCTTTTAAAGTTCTAAACGTGCTTAATAGTCTTAAAGAACCTTTATATAAAGGGGGCCTTAAAAGCGAGAATATAAAGCGCGTAGTCGGTATAGTAAATAAAGCGGATATCGAAGCCTAAGAACTTTATTGCTTAGGTTAAAGTTAAGTCGCGTTTAGACTTTTTGCGGGCCTATAAGTAGAACTTAGCATAGTTTATAGCTAGGCGGAAACTCCCGATTATTATAATCTTATTACTAAAGTATAGGCCTATAAAGCTAAGTTTATTAAGGATTATATTAGTTATTACTAGCGGCTTTTATAAAATTAAGCAGCGGAATATATCGCGAGGCTAGTTATCGCTATCTCCTTTAATTAAGAAAGGACGGCGGATAGACTATAATAAGGCGCTTATATACCTTTATATAGCTAGGCTAAGCGTAGTAGTAAGTAAAAAGAGCGTTTACTAAGCGGGACTAAATAAGTCCTTAAAGCCTATAGCGGCTATAGGCTAAGAAAGGGATTTTATAGCACGGGCTAGACTATATATAAAGCGAGATAGGGTTTTAGCTATAGTCGCTTAAAACGCCGCTATAAACCTAGTTATAAACTAATTAAGCTAGGCCTTAGATATATAGTTAAGGACGGCGCGGACGTTATTTTAATCGTTTAACTAAAGCGGGTTTCCGCTAGCTATAGCGGCTACTATAAACCTTAAGACTATAGCGAGGTTAGCTAACCTTAAGGCATTAAGTATCGGCTAGTTATTCTGCTAATAACGATTTCTAGCTACGCCTTAAAAAATATATAGGCGGTAGGGGCTTTTAGATAATAAGAGCTAAGCGGGAGGTATAGCGGAGTTACTATAAAACCGGCCGTTTAGACCTCGCTATAGTATAAGGCCGGAAAGCAAGTCGTTTAAGTTAAGTATTTAAAGAGGGTAGTATAGGCCGTCCTTTATAGTGCCGTAGTTTAAGTTAAATCCGTTAGCTTAAGCGCGGCTATAAAAAGCGGCGTAGGTACTACGCTTTATAGCGTAAAGATAAGGGGATAAGGCGCGGACTAATTACCGCCGGTTAAGGCCGGTACTACGGACTAATTACCGCTAGTTAAGGCTAGTACTATAGACTAATTACCGCCGGTCGGGCCGGTATAATAGACTAATTACCGCATATAAACGTATATAGGGGTTTAGAAATAGTAAAAAGCTTATCTATTTCTTAAAGGTATAGCTAGCTACTTTATACTTAGTTTTTTAAGCTAATTCTAAGGATCTTTAACTATACTATTTATAGTATA
>JAPEBW010002564.1:0-11061 GCA_027405785.1 Ophiocordyceps robertsii
GCTTATTAAGGATATAGTAAATAGAGAAATACTCTTAGTAACGTAGCTAGAAAACGCTTAGTAGCGAGATATATAGTCTTTATTAAAGTTTAGCCTTTACCTTAACTCTATCGAACGGCATTTTAAGCGGCTATTAAAGTAGATACGGTTATTAAGGTTCTTCGCTAAGTTACGACTAAAGCTTCGGGAGCAACTTAACCTCTACTCGATACCTATTTATAAGTATAGTAAAGAAAAACTAATCTAAGTAGCTTAACGCTACTAAGACGCTATAAATAGTAAGAAACGCCGTTTAGGCGTAAGGTTTAGATTAGGATAGCGTAAAATAAGCTTAGGATCCTCTAACCGAGGAAATTCTTACTATAAGAGAGGCCGTAGTAGATAGCAGTTAGGAGGTTCTCGCTACTAAAGCACTACTAATACCTTAACGATAATAAGGGGAGACTTACGTTTAGATACCCCTTAACGTAGCCGCGGCTAAGGTCGTAGAAGAGGGCGAGGCTAAGGCCGAGGCTAAGGCTTATCTTAAAACTAAGGGGTTATCTATTTTAAATATAATAAGCTAAGTTACTATATAAATAAGTATACCTTAGCTTTAACTATAAATACCTTAGCGAATACCTTATATATTAAAGCCGCTCCGTAAGGAAACGCTTAAAGGCCGGAGTAAACGCCTCTCCTTTAGCTACGTTAGTACCTTAAAGGGAGCTATTATAAACTCCTATAGTAGTATTAAGGCGAAACCCTACTAATATAAAGGTGTACTTAGATACTTATAGTATAGTAGACTTAGTAAATATATATTTCGCACGCTAATAAAGCTTACTATAAGTCTTATTATCGTATCCTAAACTCTTAAGACTAAGCGATAGTTAGGTAAATAACTACGGGGTCTAGGAGGTTTTAGTAAGAATTACCGATATAAGAGGTACCGAAAAGACAATTACTTAGTACTATATCTATACTAATAAGTTAACGCTAAATAACTATATTTTAATTTTATAGTTAACTATAGTAATTACGGATAAGAAAATCTATATCATTCTATAGAAAAAGTAATAGTGGTTTAAGCACTAAATCGGTAGCGGCACCTTATAGAGTCTACGAAAATTCGTAAAGGATTGCTAAAACGAGGCCTATGTTTATATAATCGCTGCCGACCTTAAGCTAATTCCGTTGCTAAATAAGGATAACGATAAAAGAATTCCGGAGAGAGAATAGACTAAGATACTACCGACTTTATACCGATTTAAAAACGTATTCTCGGTAAATAAGTCTAACCTATTACTAATTAAGAAAGGAATAGATTATACAATTAACTTAACTTCCGGCGTAGAACTACCCTTTAGACCGATCTACCCTTTATCCCGCAACGAATTATAAGTATTAAGGGACTAAATAAGTAACTTTATAAGACGTGGCATTATCCGGGAATTATAAAGCCTAGTAGGCGTACTAATTCTTTTTATCCCGAAGAAAGACGGTAGCCTTTATCTTTATATAAACTACCGGGGACTTAACCGCGTTATATAGAAGAATCGGTACCCTTTACCTCTTATTTCGGAGATCCTTAACCGCTACTAAGGTGCTAAATTCTTTTTTAAGATTAATATTCGAAACGTATATTAGCATATCTATATAAAAGAAGGCGATAAGTAGAAGATAGCCTTCCGATTACGCTACGGACACTTCGAATACCTTATTATGCTATTTAGCCTAACTAACGCTTTAGCTACTTTTTAAAGCTATATTAATTAAGCGTTAAAAGGCCTTATTAATACTATTTATATAGTATATCTTAATAATATCCTTATCTTCTCGCAAACGGAAGAGGAATATACTAAATACCTTTAATAAGTTATAAAGAGGCTACGCGCGGCGTAACTATTTATAAAGCTATTTAAATATATATTTTATTAGCAATTAATTAAGTTCCTTAGTTTTATTTTATTAATTAATAAGATATCGGTAGATCTTTAATAAGTAAAAGCAATCGCTAAATAGCTAGCACTTAATACTTATCGAGATATTTAAGTCTTCCTTAGGTTTTATAATTACTACCGTCGTTTTATCTACCGCTACTCCTACGTAGTAGTACCTCTTACCGCACTACTAAAAAGTAGTAGTAATAGTAAGAAGCTAAGGAGAGTAAACCTAAACGCGACCGAATTTATAGCGTTTTAGTCCTTAAAGGACGTATTTACTAATATACTCTTACTTTAATACTACGACTTAAAGAGGTATACCTAAATTAAAACCGATATATTATAATATATAATAGCGGGCATTCTATCCTAGCTTAACGATAAGGGTCGCTACTACCTAATTGGATTTTAATTAAGAAAGTTTACCGGGGCTAAGTTAAACTATAAAGTCCCGGATTAAGAACTATTTACTATTATAAAGTTATTTAAATACTAGCGATACTAAGTCGAAGGAGCCGCGTAATAAGTAAAGGTCTTATCCGACTATTTTAACCTTTAAACGTTTATACGCTAAACCTCCCTTAATCGGAGATAAGCACGATAGTGTATATACTTAGCGCTATTCGACTTTACGATTAAGTATAGGATAGGGAAATTAAACCCGGCTAACGCACCGTTAAGAATACTTAAATATAAGGGCGAGAAGCCCCCGTCTATAAAGTTACTATTAAAGCTTTAGTTAAAGCTAGTATCGATAAATTATATAACTATTAATAATCCGTAAAGGGATAATAAGAAGTCTTTATAGGTAAAAGAAAGCCTAACCTTAAGCCGGTATAAGCGTAGCGAGTTGCTTTTATATAAGGAAAATACATAAGCTCTTATATAGCGAACTACTACTAACTTAAGAGCAGACCTTAAGTAGCTAGCCGTATAAGCTAAAGAGAGAGCTAGTTATAAATAGCTACTCTTAAGAAAGACTATAAGGAATATAGCCTATAGCCTCTTAGTATACGCTATAAAAGTTCTTAATACTTTATTAAAATTGCTAAAACGTACTTAAAGCGAAGATATAGTAATTGCTTAATAAAAAGCGATTAAAGACTTCTTAAAAGAGAAGTATCCTTAGTTATTGCGACTAGATAGATTACTGCTATAAAAGGGACGAATCGTAGTACCTCTTAATACTACCTTATAGTAGGAGTTAATATAACTCTACTATAACGACTTATTAATAAGATACTTCGGAGGCTAATAAATAGGTAAATTACTATTAAGGAATTTCTACTAAGAGAATATAGTAAGGGATATTAATTAATATGTTTAAGAATGCTTAGTATATTAAAGCGCTATATTAAGGAGGCATCGCCCCTACGGCGCTATATAATTATTACTATGCCCCGTACGACTATAAAAAGAACTATTAATAAACTTTACTATAAGTCTACTAAAAGTATAATATAAGGGGCGAGAAGTTAACGCAATACTAATAATCGTAGACTAATATACTAAGTATTGCCTCTTTATTCCGTGTTTTAAGATAATAAACGCGCTTAAGCTAGTAAGGGCATTTTATTATAACGTTAAGTTAGTATATAGGCCCTTAAAGGGCATAGTTACGGATAAAGGATTACTATTTACTAGTAAGTTCTAGTTAGACCTATATTTTATCTTATAAGTAAAACGTAAGTTATCGATAGCGTTTTACCCTTAAACCGATAAGTAAATAAAGCGTATAAATTAAGCAGTATATTACTACTTAAGATGCTTTATAAATTTAAAATAAATAAACTAGGCGTCCCTTCTTTAAGTAGTATAATTTACGTATAATAACGCAACTAATACTACTACTAAGCTATCCCTTAACGAGGCCCTTTTTAGCTACTAGCTAAACTTTTATATTAACATTAAGGATAATATTACGAAGGGGGAGGTGCTTAAAGTAAGAGTAAGAATTAATAGGCTAAAAACTCTATAATAATAACTTAAGGAATACTAGCGAAAGGCTATTAAATCGCAAGCAAAGTACTATAACCTTAAGCATTAACTACTTTTACTTAAAGTTAGTAACTTTATTGCGCTCTTTATAAAGAATTTACGCTTTAAGGACGAGAAGAGGAAGCTATCTTCTAAGTATATCGGGTCTTTTTAGGTACTATAAGCTATTAAGAAGCAAGCTTATTGTTTAGCTCTTTTAAATAAGTACTTATATATATATAATATATTCTATATTAGCCTATTAAAACCTTAAAAGGAAAGGCTAGGCAACTAAGGAGGCGCCGAACCGTTAACGATACTTAACCTTTAAAATAAAGAAGGCGAATAAGAAGTTTAAGAAGTACTAAATAAGAAACGCGTTAAAGGTAATACCTTCTTCTTAGTTAAGTAAAAAGGATTGCTAGTAAAGTATAACTAGTAAGTTAACGCTAAGGATATAGCGAATAGCTAAGCACTAATTAGCAAATACTTTACTAACCTTATTAAGAAAAAGAAGAAATATAAAACTAAGTAAAGGCTAAGACGCTAAGGGCATAAAAACAACTTACTTATTAAGTTACGATTCCTTACTAACTTAATACCGATTCGCTACTAATTAACTATATCCCCGGTTAAGGTAACTATTTATAAATTAGTAAAATATAAAACGGGGAAGAAAAGTAAGCGAGAGCAAATAACTAAAAGAAAATATAAAGCTAAGCTAAGTCCTCCTTAAAACGATAATAATAAAGGGAAAAAACTATAAGCTAAGCTATTACTACCTTACGTTATTAATAAAAGAGAGATAAAAGAAAGATAAAAGAAAAGATAAACTTAAACCGTCCTTTACCTACGTCGATACTTCGCCGGCGTCGCGGGAACCTGCTAAATAGTCCCCTTATCTATATCGGTTAAGGAGGGAAACGTTAGTATTCCCCTCTCCTTTATTAGCTATATCTTAATTAGCATAATACTTACCTCCGCCTTTATAATAAGTAAGGCATATCGCTAAGACGTATAGCCCGTATCGCCTATAAGTAGCCGGAGTTTTAACTATACTTCTTAAGCACGGTACTCCGGACTAACTATATTAATACTAAAAGGTAGCGCCGGGGTTAACTAAGTAAGCAGCTCGCGCCGCTTATTAATAAGCGTATAATAGTCGCTATACTAAGACTAAGAGATCGTTAGCTAATTACTAATATATCGATCGCATATTAATTACTATTATATCCTTTTTAGCACCTATAATGCCGTTCTCCTTTTAATAGGTTATCTTAGTAATGTTAAACGCCTTATAAAGATACTAGGCCGTTATAGCGAGATAGCGGCGAGCCTCTTCGCTAAATATAAAGGCGTTATCGTTGCTATTATCGTCCTTAAAGTTAGTATTATTAACGTTAAGCATATTAAGCTCCCGAATATAATTAAGCACGGCGACTATATTAGCACGGTCGCCGGCTATAAATATAGCCGCCTATATAACGATTAGCTAACGAATAGCGATAACGAATTTAATTAATAGTTATAGTTAATTAATAATATACTTAATTATAAGTAGCTATACGCTAATAGCACTACTCGCACCTTAATAAGGTAACGCCGGAGAAAATATACTTAATCTTTATAACCTTAATAAGCTTTAGCTTAAATGCTTAGTAAGCTATAATAGTAGTGCGGAAATAATATATATACTAAAGTTTAGCGGGCATTATACTGCTAGCACGGACGGCGCGGGCTTTAGCCTTAAACTATATACGTTTTGCCTATAAAACGATAAAGATATTAGCCTTACTATTACCTATATTAATTTAGGCCTTATTATCGCTATTGCTATCGCCACTACCCGTTATATTAAGCTACTCTCCCTTAAGGGGAGGCGTAATAAGCGGAGCGTCGCGGCTAAGTATCGCTAGTATCTTAAGGCCCGATCGGTCTTACTACTACTACTACTCTTAAGGAGTAGTATTATTATTAGTACTACTAATACCGGGGATAGGGAACTTACCTTATGCTTACTAATCGTTAGTAGGCATATTAATAGCCTTATCCTTAAGGATAGGCGTAAGGTCGGGTACCGGCACCTCTTTAAGAGGTGCTCCCTCGTTATAAGGTAATAGCGAGCTAGGCGTCTCCTTAGCCTAACTTCTCTTAGTACTAATGCCGGCCTTTCCGGCTAGAGGAGAGTTAAGGACCTAAGGAGAACCTTAGTCGCGACTACGACGCTTTAAGGGCGAACCCCCTAAGAGTTAATACTATATTTAACGTAGGAAATCGGCGCGCTTATTAGTTAAGCGCGGCTTTAAGGTACGAGGTATATTAGCGATAATAAAGAGGTATAGAATATATATTAAATAAGGATCGAAAAGGTATAGAGGACTTAACGGCAAGTAATTGCGGAAGAGTTAAAGAGGGGAAGAAAAATAAAAGGTGTAGGAATACGTATAATAAACTTTTAATTAGTACGTTGCTATTAATATATAGGCGTAATACCTATAATTGCTTAAAGGTAATTAACGTTACTTTAACCCCGTATATAACCCCGCGTATCTAACGCTATATTTAATTATATACGACTACCGGGCGTATATACTACTATATCTTAATTACGCGCACTTATGCAATAATATTAACTAAGGATATAATTATAACCTTATATTATTAAAATCCTTATAATAGTATATTTAATATATTCTTAACTAAATAGCTAAGGGTATTTATTATAAGGGGGGGATAATTATAAGAATAGTACTAATAGTATAGGCTAACTAAGTACGGGGAATACGCAAAGTAAAAAGCCCCGCTTTCGGTCTTAACTTAATAAGTAGTCGACAGGCCCCCGCGATTAAAGCTAGGAGACTCTCCCTTTTATAAGCTTTAGTCTTATAATAAAGTAAGTAGCTAAGCAATACTATAACTTATTGTACTATTTACTATCTTTACTACTTAATTAGTAGTACTGTAAGACTGTCTCCTTATACCTTTCTTAGTAGTCTTAATAGACTAAGAATTAATAAAAAAACGATTATACGTTTATTATATTAATAAACTTCTTTCCTTAAAAGCGTTTAATTATATCGCTTTAAAGGGGCATTAAGTAAGTATTTAAGGTAGTAATAGCTTAATTCCTTATAAGTCTAGAATTACTTATCTTTTTTCCTTTTTATTTACTATCTTTAATACTATAAATACTAGCGCTATAAACGGAGTTAGCCCGTAAACTTATTTTAATCGGCCTTATATAGTTAGCTAGCCGAATATTATATCTACTACCTTCTTATCCTTATCGCTTAATAAGTATAATTTTAATATAACTTATTAGTATTGCTATCTTTTTACTAAAAGAATATATATATATTTAGATTTATTTATATATATTACTCCCTTATCCTTTTAAAGGCGGGGAAATAATTAAAGGATATCTTAGACTTTTAATACGTATTTTAAGTCTTTAGCGTAAATCTAAACGCCCTTAATAGTTATAAATTTAAGTAAGTCCTTAATTTAGCCGATTCCGAGCTTATAGTTTACTATAAGATCCTTTTATAAGAAGTCTTTAATTAGGTTTATTTTATCTAGATTTTTTATAAAGGCTTCCGCTAAAGGAGTAATAGCGTTAACCTCTTTATATAGCTAAAACTACTTATTAAGGTCTATAATTATCCTTACCTTT
Source organism: Ophiocordyceps robertsii (assembly GCA_027405785.1). Lineage (NCBI taxonomy): Eukaryota > Fungi > Ascomycota > Sordariomycetes > Hypocreales > Ophiocordycipitaceae > Ophiocordyceps > Ophiocordyceps robertsii. Next base: position 7,576 of record JAPEBW010002564.1, read on the forward strand.
TAGCTTTAGCGGAGTACTAGTAGTTCTTTAAAATAGTTTATCGCTATAAAGCTCTTATAATCCTATATTATTATCTAGGCGAGCTTAAGGTTATTAGGGAAAAATATTGTATTACGCCTTAATAGCGGCGCCTAGACTTATATAAGTAAGGCGTAGCTTAAACTAGCTAAGATCGTCGTAATAATTAAGTAGATTACCTATTTATATATCTTTAGTCTTAGCTAAACTATCTTAACTTTAGCTTTAATCCCTTTATAAGCCTTAATTTATAAGACTAATATAAAGTTAATAAAGTCCTTTTAATAAGGAACTAAAAAGTCTTAGCTAAGCAATATATTAGCCGTTAAGCGTTTTACTATTTAAGCGCCGATCCTTACTTTTATAACTATAAGGCTACTATCTAGCCTTCTTAGTATATATACGGTAAATTCTACTTATTTAATAGTAGCTATCCTTCTTACTTTTTAAATAGGAATTTATTAAGAGGAGTTTATAGTTATATCTTAAAAGGTCTTTATTAAATCGGCTTAAATAAGGCTTCGGTCTACCTTAGTATTTATATAGGCTTTAATACTTATTTTAGGCCTTTCTTTTTTATAAACTAATAAGCGTATATAAGTAAATCAGGACAGCCTATTAAGGTTTAATAGCTAGACTTTAAGGGAAGCCTTAACTATCTAAACGCTTTATAGCTTTTAAATAACTACTTACTATACTAAGCTATATCTTTATATAGCAATATCTTAGTTAAGGTTAAGGGGGTGTTTATCTTTAATAAATTAGTAAAGCTTATTTTTTAAGGGGAATACTTCGCCGTAAAATCTATATACTTTATCGGCCTCTTAAATTAAGTTTGCTATAATATAGATTGCGGTTTCCTTTAAGCTTTTATTAGTATTTAATTAAGCTCCTTCTATATTATACTCTTTATCCTTTAAATAGTTTTTAGTTTTTACTATAATTCCTTCCTTAATTATAAGGTATGCCCGTTTTAGCTTTAGTATTAGCAAGCGTATAGTTTTAAAAGTTCTTTCTCTCTTTAGCTAAAGGACCTTAGCTTATATTCTTAACTATTTAAACGGGTTTTTCTCTTAACTTAGCGAGCGCTATAAGGCTTATAATATATCCGTCTTTATTTAGCGGTTTAAAAACGTAACTCGTAGCTTTAGTAAGCCCTTAATAAATAGCTAAGGTATCTTAAACTATCCTTTAAGTGCGTATAAGGTATAGCTAGTCGGCCCTCGCCTTTTTATAAGTTAAACTTATTTTTCTTATACTAATAAGTGCTTTTAAGATCCTTAAGTATATTTAACTTATAGCTAAGAAAGAATCTCTTTATATTTATTAATCTATTTATAAATATCCTCGTTTCTTACTAAACGTTATAAGGATTTTTATAAATAAATATCTAACTTTTAAAAAATTACTATAGTTAAGTAGTTTAGCTAGTAAAGCGCGGCCTTAGCTTTATATTATAAGCGCGATATTTAAGACTTAAAGTTAGATCTTATTACTATATTTTTAATAGTAAAGTATTTTTTATTAAGTGCTTATATCGCTATATTTAAGCGGATTTTAAACCGTTTTTATAAGGCGGAGATCTATTAGCTTAGTTTAACGCCGGGCTTACTAAGTTCTTTTTATTATAGTTTTAAAAGGTCCCCTAAATACTATTCCGCCGCACTTTCTTAAAAGAAAGAGGGTAATTAAATAGCTAATTTATCCGTATAAGCCTTGCCTTTACTAGCGTTTTAGTAGATAAAGTTAATAAAACGGTTTACTCCTTAAAACGTACTAGCTTTATCGTTTTCTTAAACTTTATCGAAAGATGCTTTTAAAAGTTTTAATAGGTTAAATCTCTTTATATCCTTAGCTTATAATTAAGGTTTTTCTTAAGGCTTAATAAGTATATCTTTTTTTCTTAGTCCTTAAAAAAGACTAAGGAATTATTTATTTAATATTACTACTATTTTTACTAAAGGTCTTAAGGCTATATTTAGTTTTAATATTTATACGCTAAGGATAAATAAGTTTAGCCTACTTATTATAGAACCCTTAGCGTTTCTCGTACGCTTAGTAGCCTCGTATAGTTTGTCTGATTTAAATTTACTTGCTAAAAGGGATAAAGAAGACTTAGTGTAGACTACTAGACCGAATAAGGTAAGGGTATCTTATTATACGGATTTCTCGGGTTATAACTAGCTAAAGAAGAAGAAAGAAAGAAAGGAAAGAAGTTAAGGGAAAGAGGAGCAAAGACCTCCTTTTATACTTTTCTAAGGCTACTAAAAGGCTTTCCTTTTATATGCTTTTATATACTTTTATATACTAATCTATAACTTATACCTCGTATAACTTATAGGGTTACTAAACTACTTTTTAAGCTAATAAAAATAGCTTGCGCTATCTTTATTATTAGTTATAAGTAATATACGCTTTATTACTTACGACTAGCTTATAAGACTAAATATCCTTATCTTAAAACTTTTTATAAGATTCTATCCTCTTTTAAAGGGAAGCCTCTTACCTTTACTCTATATAAGGCATTAGTTAATTATATAAGGCATCGGTCGATCTTTATAATACGAATCCTATTACTAGCTAAAGCTAGCTTAAGCCGAATATAAGCGTGTTTAGCCTATACCGCTTATAGCCGATATTAGCCGTCTTTAACTATTAAGCTAGATCGTCTCTCCTTATAACTACCGGTATCTACTTTAATAGTTATAGCTTATAACTAGTAGTATCTACTTTACTAGTTACTCCTTTATATTTAGCGGTATTTACTTTACTAGATATTAGTACTTTTAGTACTTAGGATTACTAATAAAATAAGGTTTCCGTTATATATTCCCCTCTTTAAGGTCTTTTTTAACTTAGAAAGATAAACGTTCTTTTCTTAATCGTTCTCCTTAACCTTTAAGAAACTATTTAAATATTTAAAGAAATCCTACTTTAAAGAGAGTAACCTTAGGAATTCTTTAAAGAAAAATTGTAATCTTTTATCTTTATAGATCTTTTTTAAGGAAAAATCTTATTTAGATTTCCTTTTACTTCTACTATTTAAGATAGTAAAGGAATCCTAGCTTAAAGAAGCTAATACTTCCTCTTAAAGGTTTTATTAATTAAAATCCTTAACTTTTCTTAAAGTATTTCTTAAGTGCTTTATAGGTTCTTAGGTATTATCCGAACTAAGATAGTCCTTTTACTTTCCTAAATAAAAGTATTCCTAATTTTCTATTTTCTTAGCGAGTATAGTCTTTACTATATATTCGCTTTCTTCGACTCTTTTTAAGTCTAGCTCTCTTACTACCTTAGCCTTCCGTAAAGTCGGCTTTAGTAAAGATATATAAAAAATAAGGTATATAAGTAGACTAGTTAGAAGTTCTAACTTATAATTAACCTTTCCTATTTTCTTTATAACTTTAAAAGGTCCTATCTTTTTATAATTTAAAGACTTATTAGGTCTATTAGTCTTAAGATTCCTTA
>JAPEBW010002565.1:0-11046 GCA_027405785.1 Ophiocordyceps robertsii
TATATACTATAAATAGTATAGTTAAAGATCCTTAAAATTAGCTTAAAGAACTAAGTATAAAGTAGCTAGCTATACCTTTAAGAAATAGATAAGCTTTTTACTATTTTTAAACCCCTATATACGTTTATATGCGGTAATTAGTCCGTTATACTAGCCCGACCGGCGGTAATTAGTCCGTAGTACCGGCTTTAACCGGCGGTAATTAGTCTATAATACCGGCCCCGACCGGCGGTAATTAGTCCGCGCCTTATCCCCTTATCCTTACGCCGTAAGGCGTAGTAGTAGCGGCTCCTTACCGTCCTTATTTAAGGTAAAATAAATCTTATAGTCTATACTTAATCGGAATAAGGGTTACTTAAGTGCTTTTATAAGTATAAAAAGGTTTAGATAAGCTTATAGTGCTTAAGCTAGGATATAGTCCGCTAGGTTAACCGGCGTCTTTAGCTAAAAGGCTCTTTTTATATCTTTTATTATAACCGCCTTTATATTAAGCGCTTATTATCGCCCCCGGCTATCCCTTTAGGCCTTTTCTTATCGGCACTCCGCCGTAAAGATAAAGGCGCTTACTAGCTTCGCCTCTTAAATATTCGCGATCTTCGCAGCCTCTTTTAATCCTTAAAGGCCGATTTAAATCCCCGCTTTTCCGTGCTAAATCCGATCCCCCTTAGCATTATAAACTACTTTATTCTTCTTTATCTACGGTCTCCTTAAGAATATATCGTAGCTTAACTTTAGTATTATATAAGCGAATATCTATTTTAAGTACTTATTAATCTTTATCTTAAACGCTATAATCCCTTTTATTTAAAGCGTTAGTACGTCTTTTAAGAAAGGCTATAATAGCCTCTTTATCTTATCCGTAAAGGGTATCCGTAGCCTTATCGCTACCCCCTTACTTTCTATAATATAGTAGTTATAGCTTATATTTATAAGTATATTAAGCCTTTTCTTCTTATTAATACTAACCTTTAGCAGTATTAGGTTTAGCGTAAGGTGCTTCCTTATCGACCTTTAAGTCGCTTGCTATTTCTCCTTTTTCTTTAGCGCTTAACTTTATACTAAAGTTCTTCTTTTCCTAAATTAAAATTTACTTTAGTTACCTTTCCGGTTATAGCTATAGCTACTTATAAGGTTCTTTCTTTTTTCTTTTTATAAAAGCAAGCGATATACCTTATTATCCTATAAGCGAAATACCTTTATATATCGGGCCGGCTTTATCCTTCTTTTAGCTAAGTTATAGCGTTAATTTTACTTATTAAGGTATTACCCTTTAAGTCTTTTCGGTCTTAAGTTCCCCCCCTTATTGCCTTCTTTTAGCCTTAAAATAGCTATTTAGTCTACTAAACCCTTTTTAGCTTTACCGCGATTTACGCTACTTAATTAGTATACGCTAAGAAGCTTAAGGTTAAGAGGTTAACTATCGCGAGCGCCTCCTTAAGGCGAAGGCCTAAGGCGCCCTCTAAGAATATAATCTATATATTATATAGCTATAACCCCCCTCCCGCCTTAAAGAGCCTTTACTTAAACTTAAGGAGGAATGCCGCGAACGTTTAGTTCTCTCCTTATTTAATCGTACGGATAGCCGCCGCCGCCCGCGATTAGATATTAACGTTAAGGTAAATCGAATTAAGGTACTTAAGGAATTTTTACTAATCGTAACCTTAGTCCGCGCTAGTGCTATAGTAAGTCGCTATAGTCTGCTATAGCCTTATATTTAAGTAGTTATAAATTAAGTAAAAAACCTCCTTTAAGCTTAAGAAAAAGTTTTAGTCGATCTTATACTTTTCTTATATATATTGTGCTTAAGGCGTAAAGTAGCGCCGCTAGCTATCGAATTTCCTTAGCGCTAAGAGTAGCTTCCGCTAGTTCTTTCTTTTTATTGCTTCCTTCTTTATTATAGGTATTGCGGCCCCCGCTATTATATTATAAGGTAGTATTAAACTACCGATTAATAAGCCGGCCCCTCCTTATATATATATTCTTACTATCTTTTTTAGCTTTTATATTAAGGCCTTAAATTAGCTTATTAGCTATTAAATCTACTACTAGCTTGCTTAAACTTAGTAGCTCGTTTTAACGGCCTTTACTTATAGTAAAAGGATCGCTTATTTAACCCTCGTTTAAATATCGGCCTCTCTTAGCCTTCCTTCTTAGGCCTTATAGGCCTAGCCCCCTTATACTAAGTAAGCTTCTTACTCGCGCTATATTATAGTTCGTAAGTCTCTTTTTAAGTTATATAACCTCGTTTAAAAGGAGCTTTAAATATATTAAGGGCCTATATATACTTAGTTTAATAATATATAGCCGAATAATTATTTATTTTAAGCTAAAGAGGGAAAAAGGAAATCTCTATTTAGGCTACGTAGCTTCGTACTTTATAAGGGTCGCTTAAGTAGCCCGTACCTAAGTTAAGTTCGGGTTAAACTCGGGCCGAGTTTAGGTAGAGTTATATACGACTTTAGCTATATGTTAGCCTAACTCCGGGTCGTTTGTTATAGTATAACTATAGCTCTTCTTATAGTATAGCTTATAATACTTATATATTTATTAGAGTTTTTTAAAAAGAATTTTAAAGAGCTAAGTAAAAAGTCTAAGTATAGTAGCCTAGGTTTTATAATATATTTCTTATAATATTAGTTATAAGGAAAAGAATTTAAACTTTGTTTTTATATTAGTATTATAAATAAAAACATATTAATATAGGTTTTTAAAGCTAGGATTAAATATTTATAAAACTAAGTTTTATATTATTATAGCCCTTTATATAGTTTAAGTATATACTTAGTCTTTATAACTTATAAAGAATTATTATAAAAGTCTTAACTAACTTTTATATTAGTTTTAGTTAAGATTAAGTATTTTTAAATAAGTAATAACTTAATTAAAGTTATTATATATAGTTATAAAACTATAACTTTAATATACTTTTTTTTAAAAAGGGTTTTTAAAAAAAATAACTATATAATTTATATATTAGTCTTAATTAAAATTAAAATAAATAGCTATAAAGTTATAACTTTTAAAAAACTGTTTTATATACTTATTACTTATAATATAATAAGCTATACTATAAAAAGGTATTTTAAAGGTTGTAACTTTATAACTAAATGTGCTAGTCTTAATTACGTCGCCACCTGCCTATTAGGAATGCCTGGTCCTAATTAGGACTAGCATAAAAATTGTCTAGTTAAGACTTTTAAACAGGCTTTTGCGACTCTAAGGATCCGCCAAGAGCCACCAACCAGGCACCAAGGCGCCTCTAGAATTCGCCCATTCACGAGAGGCTTAGGTCAGGCAGCTCCTATGTACGTACCCAACACACGTGCTCATTCACTACCTATAATTTGTCTCCTTGCTGCACACTCTCGCGATCTACATCGAGAAACACCCAGCTTTTTAGCCAACAGCTGCCGCCCGCTGCCGTACCTAAAACTCTCTCTCCTAGCAACCCCTTGCTGCTGCCGGAGACGTTGCCGGCTCACCAGGCCGCCCATTGATCTGCCTCGATCCCCGTGAAACGCCTCCGGCAGCCTAAACCAGCAGTTTCTCCTCCTTCTTTTCCTCGGTCAAATCGCTTCCGTCCGAGCTTCAGCACCACCCTCCCCTGAACATTTATCTTTCCTCGCGCTCGGCCTCGGCCTCGGCTTCCACCGTACCTCTGCACCTAGTCTGCAGTCACCAAAATGACCGGAGATCAGAGCTGTGGTGTCACACCACCCATGTCCGTGGCTCTCCCCACCGAGACGGAGAAGCGGGCCAGCGATGCTCTCATCGAGGAGCTTCGGCGTCAAAAGACCTTTGAGAGTCCATCCGACACCCAAAAGAGGTACGTTTCTTCGCAAGGCCGTTTCTGCCACCACCCGTGACACTTTACGTCCACCCAAGTTGCTGACCCTTCTCCTCCCTCTAGGCACAAGGTCCTCGAATCGCTCCAGGCCATCTGCGACGAGTTTGTCAAACGCGTGGCCAAAGAAAAAGAGCCCAAGAACGAAATGCTCCTCAAGAACGCCCGTGGAAAAGTCTTCACCTACGGCAGCTTCCGCCTCGGCGTCTTTGGGCCTGGCTCCGACATCGACACCCTCATCGTCGCTCCCAAGTATGTCACACGCGACGACTATTTCAAGCACTTCCCCGACTTGCTTGTCGAATTGGCACCTAAGGGCGCCATCACCGACCTGACCGTCGTCACGGACGCGTTCGTTCCCATTATAAAATTCGAGTACTCGAGCATCAGCATCGACTTGATCTTTTCTCGCATTATACAGAAGCAGCTGTCCCCCAGCTTCCAGGACCTCAGGGACTCGGGCCTCTTGCGCGGCTTGGACGAAGCCGAACTGCGTTCCTTGAATGGTACCCGCGTTACGGATGAGATCCTCAACTTGGTACCCGAGCAAAGCACGTTCAAGCTTGCACTGCGAGCCATCAAGCTGTGGGCTCAACGTCGGGCCGTCTACGCAAATATTATGGGGTTTCCCGGCGGTGTGGCCTGGGCTATGCTGGTTGCACGTGTCTGTCAGCTGTATCCCAAAGCCGCCACATCCGTCATTGTCAACAAGTTTTTCCTCGTCATGGGCCAGTGGCGATGGCCACAGCCGGTGCTTCTCAAGCCGATAGAGAGCGGTCCCCTCCCCGTTCGCGTCTGGAACCCCAAGGTGTGTCTCATCGATTTTCAAAGCCTTTCTTGCACGACTTGAAACTGACCAGCGTTCACTCAGGCGTACAAGGGTGACTCTTTCCATCTTATGCCCGTCATAACCCCAGCATACCCTTCAATGTGTGCGACGTTTAATATCACGCGATCTTCCATGACCATTATTAACCGCGAGCTCCAGCGCGGCCTGGACTTGACCGAGGGCATTATGATGGGCAAGAGGCCATGGAGTGACCTGTTTGTCAAGCACACCTTCTTTACCGCCGACTACAAGTACTACATTTCCGTGACAACGGCGAGCAAGGACAGGGAGTCCCAGAAGGTATGGTCTGGTTATGTCGAGTCCAAGGTCCGGGTGCTGGTTCAAAAGCTGGAGCTGCATCCGTCCATCGCGCTGGCACATGCCTTCAACAAAGGCTACGACCGGCGCCATTGTTGCAAAAACGACGATGAGATTGCGCAGGTGCAGGAGGGGGGTCTCGATTACCTGGCCCCGAAGGACGACGCGGCCGATGCAGCTGAGATGCAAGTGGCGGGAGAGAATGGGGACAGTTCGCAGTCTGCCTCTTCCCCCAAAGTTTTCACCACCACTCACTATATTGGTCTACAACTGGTGGACAGTAAGTAGTGCCCGGGGGCTCAGTTCCGCCTGGAATGATGCTGATTTCGGTTCTTCACAGAGGCCAGGTCACTCGATCTCTCTTATCAGGTGGACGAATTCAAAGCACTCTGTACGCAGTGGAAGAAATACGTAGACGAGCTGCACCCCCTGGTCTCCATTGGCGTTCAGCATGTGCGGAGGTAGGTTGCGATCCGAGACATTGGCCTGGTGGAACAAGACTGACACTGTACGCAGCGTCAATCTCCCCGACGACGTCTTCGAGGCGGGCGAAAAGAAGCCTCAAAAGAAGAGTGCTAAGGGCACCATGGACAGCAAAAAGCGCGGCCCGTCGGAGGTATTGATCAATCGCACTGCCGAAGGCCAACACCTCAACAAACGATGGAAGAGGCTGACAGATTATGACAGGACAACCCCCCTCCACCGGCAAAAAGACAGCAGGCCTCGGTGGCAGCCGCCGGCTGAGGGCGACCGTGCTTGGTCCGCGTAAGCCGACCGCTTGGAAACCTGTTGTGACAGGCGCTCAACGGTGATACTTCTCTTCCAAGAAGCGGCTTGGACAAGGCTCAATCCAACCAGGAGTCCCTCACTACCCCGTACCCGCCTGCTGACAAGCAGAACTTTGATGCAGTTTGTCTCGACATGGCTGGACGACGAGGCGTCGATGTTTGTGGGCCATGTTCTGACTTGCCAAGTGGCCACTACTTGGTTGTCACTGGCTGACAGCATGGCGCACGACAGGATCTTGTCGCGCAGATGGTGAGCAAATCCGGCGATGAAATCTGCGAAGCTGCGAAGCCTCGAAACCCACACGCGTGGCCTGGTCTGGACGGGCCGCGAGTGACTGGCTGTTGGCCTCAACGGTTGACTTTTTTTTTTCTTTTTGCAGATGTCCCGACGGAAGCCATCTCCCCATTGAGGGCTAAATCTAGAAAACTGGGCCTTAGTAGGCGACTAATAGATTCGTGATTTTCCACATGTGTTTCGACAGGGAGCGAGCTCTCTGTCATTGAGCGACGGTCCTGTGCGCGACTAGCCAATGGTGATTTTTCTGGCGAGTGCGACTAGACGCATGCATGTGTGCTTCACCCCTAGCCCGCCGCAGCCAATCTGGGTGGCGGACAGAGGCGCAACGAAAAGGCCAGCCCTTGGGCTTGCAATTGCCAAAATCAGACATCGTCGTCGCCCTCGTCGCTGCCGCTGGACCAGCCATCTTGATAGGCGTCGGCAATGTCCATGAGGCCGCTGTTGAGTGTCTCCCGATCTTCTACCGTAACCGACCGACATGTTTGGGACTGGAGCATCTTGACGCGCCCGGACATTGACGAATCGGTTGACAAGACAGCGCGTACGGGAATCGCGGCCTCATCTGCGGAAATGTCCGAGTACAGAGGTGGGAAGCTACTCAGTAAGGGAAACGAGAGTGAAGAGGTGCAGCTGCGTGGAATGTCAGCTCGAGTTGGGGCAACAAGGTGAGGATCGGTCATAGACTTGCTTGCGAATGACAGAATTTCCCATAATGCGCCTCGACTCCTGACCCGACGCATCGTCGACCTGGTCCTTGTCTGCGCCGACGCCCCGACAGGTGGACATCTGGCCAAAGATGCGGCCACGTCTCATGTGTGCGTTGCTGTAGCCCGGGTGAAGCAAGCCACAGTCCATCATCTCTGCGTCCGGGTCCATGGCACGGGCCCCCACACCCATGCTGGCGTTGACCAAGGTCTGTCGCCCGCTAGTGTTGAGTCCCTCGGCCACGTCGCCCAGAGACGTCGGGCGGTGGCCGGGCCAAGCGACCAAGCGAGACAGCAGTGCTGCGCTTTCCATGGCGGTGGAGAGAAGGCCGGACACGTTCCAGGGCGAGCGGCGATCAATGGCGAGGGGGAACGAGGCGTGGGTGTCGGGGACGGCCAGGGGCACGACCATGGAGGCTATGGAGGAGGATTGGCTCAGACTCAGGGCAGTGTTGACGAGGCGCAGTTGGCGCTGGTGGCGCGAGGCATCCGGCAGAGGCGCCTGGAGGCCCCAGACCCAGATGCATGACTTTGGATACTCATCGCGGAGGGCCTCGAGGTACGAGGAAGCAAAGCCGCCCCAGGCATCGTCGAGTGTGGTAAGCACCTGGATGCCCTGCATGGCGTCGCACTCCTCGACAAAGGGCCGCCAGTCGCGGTCGACAATGTCATGGTCCTTGTCGAGCGAGGCAAACAGCTCTGCGCCCATGGTGAAGCGCTCAAAGGGCCGGATGGCCGAGCCGAGTTCGAAGTCGTAGAGTTGGACGGCCGACCGGGGGTGCAAGTAGACGCGTGAGAAGTCGGACCAGTAACGCACCGTCGACGCCGTCGGCCGCGGGGGCTCTGCGCCGGCGTCGAGGCTTTGCTGGTAGGCACTCGGGCTCACGGTTTCTTGCTTGTGGACCGCCGGCTGGCCGGACCTGTGGTGGGCAGAGAGCTTTAGCGGAGAGGCTTGGGCGTGACAGTGGTGAAGATGGAGATGACGACGCGATGGAGGGCTTGCAATGGGGGAGGAAGGGAACTTGCCACAGAGAGTCAGCCGCCGCATCTGACGTGGAAGCGTCATTATAAAGCGCATTGATTCTTCGCAGAGACCCAAACCCCCCCTTGAGATCGTAAACGACGGTCCTGGGCAGAAATGCCTCGGCGCCATCGTGCCCTATGCCCGCGCGCCAGTGAACATTGTGGTCCACCAGGTGGGGTTCCCAGTCGCCATACATAAAGTACGACTCCTGTGCATTCCAAAAGTGAGTCGCCAGATAGTTGCTGAGATGACCAAGCTGGAGCGTGACGATTTCGCGCATTTTCAGCAATAGCAGCAGCAGCGGCAGTAGTCTCGTCTCGTGATGCCCGTCCCCGCTGGCGCCTGGATCGGCTCAACAGTTGCCGAATAAAGGTCACGGCTTGTTCCGTCAGCTCCGTGGAGCAGCCTTCGTACTGTACCAGCAGTCGAGCGCCCGAGGCGTCGTTCGTCAACGAGCGAGCGGAGTGCAGGGTAGCTAAGCTGAGTATATAGCTCAGCTGAACCCCCCACCGACTACCTTAAGGTTAAGCCGACGTACTCTGTAGAGCTAAGGTTAAATAGAGTTTTAATTAAACATAAGCTGAACTTGGCCTAAGTGCGGGTCGAACTAATAAAACTAATAAAAGAGTAGTAATATAGTTAAAATAAAGTTTTTTTTCTTAGCTTTAAATAAATAATTGTTTTACTATAAAATATATTATAAGTCGGTCTTAATAAAGTTAAAGTAGTAGTTATTTTTATAATTACTTTATATAAAGCAATTAAAATTACTAAATAAAAAGCATATATTAAGGTTAAACTATAAGGCTATTAATATATTAGTTTAATAAAAGTTTAAAAGGTTTATAATATAAAGTTATAGTCTGACTTTTATAGCTTAGTTTTACTTTTATAATAAGCTGTTAATTAAAAAGTATTAAGTTATAAGCATAAGTAATTTTAATTAAAAAGCTTATTATAAAGTCTATTAAAATGCTAAAATAAACTTTATATTTTAGTTAAAGATTATCCCTTAAAAGATCTTTTAATTAAAGCAAAGTAGTTAAATATATAGCGTTTATACTTAAGTTTTTACTATTAACTAGTTATTATTAAAAATAAAAAGATGAATTTTTTAAACTTTATTTATTACTATTAAGAAGGTGTTAAAAAAGTTTATTAAAAGGGTTTTTTTTAAATATTATTCCGCTTAAACTATTTAAAAGTTTAGTAGTAAAATTTATTTTTATTATATTTTAAAAAACTAATAAGTTTTAAATTTAAAGAAGCTATTTTAGCGTTTTTATATAATTAGTTTAATTATAATTATAAATATTATAGCTATTTAAAACTATTACGGGCTAGGCCTTAAATTAAGCCCGGGCTATGCCCGTATAACCGACCCTTAATAAGCGTGGTTAATTAACTAGCTAGCAGCTTAGTTAATTCGTCTTCTTTTACCGTACGCTTAGCGCACTACCTACCGCAGCGGGTAGATTAAATAGCTACCCCGCAGCAATAAATAGTAATATAACTACTACTTTAGCCCTATTAAGGCCGACTTATTATAGTTAACTAAGCTATAATAAAGGGTCTTAGGTTCAAGACCTGCCGACGTACTAGCAGGCGATATTCGGCCTAGGCTTATAGCTATAAGAGCTACTAGCTAGGGGAGACGACCTATTAGCCCCGCCCTAGGGTAGGCGGGGTAAAGAGGGGGTAGTGTTACGGGCTAGGCCTTAGATTAAGCCCGGGCTGCGCTTATATAACCGACCCTTAATAAGCGTAGTTAATTAACTAGCTAGTAGCTTAGTTAATTCGTCTTCTTTTGCTATGCGCTTAGCGCACTACTTACTATAGTAAGTAGATTAAATAGCTGCTTAATAGTAACGAACAGTAGTATAACTACTACTTTAGCCCCGTTAAGGCTAACCCGTTATAAAAACCTTCTTTATATATTTTTAGGCTATAAAATTTAAAGAGTTTTAAATAAACCTTATTATATATACGTTTAGCTTAAATAAAAGTGTTTTATTTAAACGTTTTTAATAAATTCCTTAGTATAAGTTTTAAAGATATATAGATTTTAATATTAAATAGTTTTAAGTATTACTATTTATATATATATATATCTTTATTTATATATACGCCTTATTTTAAAAATATATACTAGCGCTAGCCCTCCTTACTTATTTATACTACGCCCGCTTAATAAGTACTTATACTTTTTAAATACCCGCCCGCGCCTATATATATAGCTAATATTAAAAGCGCGCTTATAACTTCGCTTATAGTACTAATAAAAGGCCCGGATTAATTAACAGGCCGCGTTATATATATATCTTATAAAAGCTTTAAAGATATGTTTTTTAAGTAAATTAAGCTATAGCCGGGAGCGCTATATATAAGCTGCGTATATAAAGCCTATAAACATTTACCCCTTAGCGCAAAATATTTACTTACTTTTTAGTTAATAAGCACGCTACTAAGCATAAGGGAACTTAGCTACTAAAGTTTAGTATATATAGCCCCGAGGTTATAGATTTTATAAGTCTATAAAAGTACGCTTAAGTAGTAAAGAACGCTTAAGTAAAGGGCGCTAGCAGCGCCCGCCTTATAATTAAAGCTATTACTATAAGTAATAGCGGCTTTTAATTAGTTTATTACTAAGTAAGCTATAACTTAGCTTTTAATAGTAAAAAACGCGGATTTAAGCTATTTAAGCTGCGGTGCTACGCCTTACGGCATAAGAATAAGGGGATAGGGCGCGGACTAATTACCGCTAGTTAAGGCTAGTACTATAGACTAATTACCGTTAATTAAGGCCGGTACTACGGACTAATTACCGCTAGTTAAGCCGGTATAACGGACTAATTACTATATATAAACGTATATAAGAGTTTAGAAATAGTAAAAAGCTTATCTATTCTTTAAAGTATAGCTAGCTACTTTATACTTAGTTCTTTAAGCTAATTTTAAGGATCTTTAACTATACTATTCTTTTATCTATTATTAGTATATAGATAAACTATAAATATCCTTATAAAATCGCTTAATAAACTAAGTATAAGCCTAGTTAGAAATACTATAAACTATAGTTAGGGAAATCCCTTAAATATCCTTAAATATCCCTTAAAAATCGCGATAAGGTTTATCCTATATTTTTATAAAAGATTAGAGCAGCAGCGAAATTGTGGGGAAATCAGGAGATCACGTGATGTTACGTGATAGAGGAGTCGATGTTGTGTAAGGCAGGATTTTG
>JAPEBW010002566.1:0-11043 GCA_027405785.1 Ophiocordyceps robertsii
GGTATTACGAAAACCTATAATAAAATTAAAAACTGTTATAATACTTATAACTTTTATAAGAAAATCTAAGGAGTTATTAAGTTATGCAAAGTATATAATAAAAGCAAGGCTATATAATATAAGCCTTATAGTAACTTAATTTCTTTAAAAGTTCCTTTAAGACCTTAAGACTTTATAGCTTAAGACTTTATTATAAAACTTCTAAAGTCTATAGATCCTACAATTAGTATAAAATACGATTTTATTTTAGTTATAGTTAATCGTCTTACGAAGTATAGCTATTTTATTTTAACGTATAAAGCTATAAATATAGAAAAGTTATCTTATACTTTTATAAGATATATTATAGCTAATTAAGGACTTTTAAGTTCGATTATTTTAAATAAAAATTAGAAATTTATTTCGAATTTCTAGTAAGGCTTAACGTAAGCCTTAAGTATAAAGCATAAATTATTAACTGCTTTTTACCTTATTATAGATAGAATAATAAAACGATTAAATCAAATAGGCAATACTTTAAAAGCTATATAAATTATTAGTAGGATAATTAGCTTTTTAAATTGCTTATAGCGTAGTTAGCATATAATACCTCTTATTTTAAGCTTATTAAGAATACTTTAGTATACGCGAATTATAGCTTTATACTTAAAGCTTATAGGTCTTCTTTACTTAAAGAAGTTATAGCTAAAAAAGCTATATTAAACTTTAAGTAGTTTATAAGCTTATACGGATTTATAAAATTAAAATTAAAATATATCGCTAAGAAGATATCGTATTATTACGATAAGAGATAGTCTTTAAAACCTTCTTTATTTAAAGGCGATAAAGTATATCTTTTAACGAGGAATCTTAAGACTAATAGACTTAATAAGTCTTAAGATTATAAAAAGATAAGACTTTTTTAAGTTATAAAGAAAATAAAAAAGGTTAATTATAAGTTAAAACTTTTAACTAGTTTACTTATATACCCTATTTTTTATATATCTTTATTAAAGCTAACTTTACGGAATACTAAGGTAATAAGAGAGCTAGACTTAAAGAAAGTTAAAGATAGCGAATATAAAGTAAAAGCTATACTCGTTAAGAAAATAGAAAATTAAGAATACTTTTATTTAGTAAAGTAAAAGGAGTATCTTAGTTCGGATAATACTTAAGAACCTATAAAGCACTTTAGAAGTGCTTGAAAAAGGGTTAAGGATTTTAATTAATAAAACCCTTAAGAGGAAGTATTAGCTTCTTTAAGCTAGGATTTCTTTATAATCTTAGATAGTAAAAGTAAAAGGAAATCTATATTAGATTTTTTAAAGAAAGATTTATAATAATAGAAGAATTACGATTTTCTTTAAAGAACTTTTAAAGTTACTCTCTTTAAAGTAAGATTTCTTTAAATATTTAGATAGTTTCTTAAAGGTTAAAAATAACTTAAGAGAAAAGAACGTTTATCTTTTTAGGTTTAAAAAGACCTTAAAAAGGGGAATATATAATAAAAACCTTATTCTATTAATAATCCTAAGTACTAAAAAGTACTAATATTTAGTAAAGTAAATAATACTAAATATAAAGGAGTAACTAATAAAGTAAATACCGCTAGTTATAAGTTATAACTATTAAAGTAAATACTAGTAGTTATAAGGAGAGACGATATAGCTTAACGGTTAAAGATAGCTAGTATTAGCTATAAGCGGTATAAGCTAAACGCGCTTATATTCGGCTTAAGTTAGCTTCGGCTAGTAATAAGATTCGTATTAAAAAGATCGACTAATACCTTATATAATTAACTAATACTTTATATAAAGTTAAGGTAAAAGACCTTCTTTTAAAAGAGGATAGAATTTTATAAAAGGTTTTAAGATAAGGATATTTAGTCTTATAAGCTAGTTATAAGTTATAAAGCATATATTACTTATAACTAGTAATAAAGATAGTATAAGCTATTTTTATTAGCTTAAGAAGTAGTTTAGTAACCTTATAAGTTATATAAGGTATAAGTTATAGATTAGTATATAAAAGCATATAAAAGTATATAAAAGAAAAGCCTTTTAATAGCCTTAAAAAGGTATAAAAGGAGGTTCTTTCTCCTCCTTTCTTTAACTTATTTCCTTTCCTTCTTTCTTCTTCTTTAGCTAGCTTTAACATAAGAAATCCGCATAATAAGATACCTTTACCTTATTTAGTTTAGTAGTTAGCACTAAGTCTTCTTTTTTTTTTCTAGCTAGTAAATTTAAATTAGATAAATTACGCCTTACTACTTAGTATATAAGAAATACTAAGGGTTCCGCTATACTAGCGGTAATTAGCTTATAGTACTAGCCCCGATTAGCGGTAATTAGTTTATAATACCGGCCTTAATTAGCGGTAATTAGTTTATAGTACTAGCTTTAATTAGTAGTAATTAGTCCGCGCCTTATCCCTTTATTTTTATATTATAAAGTATAGTAATATATAGTTATAAAGGATTTTGCTTTTTTTTATATAGTATTTATTTTCGCTACTTCTATATAAAGTCTTTTTATAATAAGTATAAAGCTTTATTAATATATAATGTTTAGCAATATTTTTATATTTATAATAATTATAGTATTAAGTAGGTTAAGCTAACTTATTATATAGCTTATATTAAAATATTTAAGCTTTAAGAAATAAGCTTATATTGTATAGCTTATTAACCTTTACTAAGCTACTTATATTAATAATAAAGGTTATAGCTATTAAGGTTTTAGTTTAAAGTTATATTACTTATACTTATATAACCTTTACTTTATTAATTTTAGCGATCTTTTTAATTAAGAGCATCTTATTTATTTTAAAGACCTTTATTAAGATATTTTTCGCGATTAATATATAGGCCTTACGCGCTATTACGGCTTTAAGCTTAAAAATACTTCTTACTATATCTTAGTTTTATTAATAATGCCGCGCTATTATATTAAAATTTACTATAATATTCTTACTTAAAAGGCGCCTTATTATTATAGCGGAGGAGATATTAAGCGCTATATTAATCGCCTTAACTATATCCTTAAGCTCGCTATTTAAGATATTTAGTATTACCTTTATTAAAACTACTACTAGCTTATGTTTATACTAAGCTAAAACCGGCTTAATTATTGCGTCGTAACTTACTAGCCTTTTAAAGCTTATTATTATTATTACTAAAGTCCGCTTAAGCCTTTTTAAGCTTTAAGCCTAGCCTTATTTAAGCTTCTTATATATAGCCTTCTTTATCGCGCTTTAAATAGCCCCGCGGAGCTTAAAGTCGGCCTTTATTATAATTAACGCGCTCTTAACTCGCCTTTTAATATTAAGAAGGGTTTTAATTATTACTTATACTTAATTAAACTATATATATAAGACTATACCCGCGATTTCGTTATAAGCCTTTTTTTATTAATATTACGTATAGCCTAACTAAGCTATATACCGTTATCTCTTTAAAGTAAGTTTAGCTTTTTATTTAAGTATATAAAGCTTAAAAGCATCTTATCGCACTACGCACTATAGTTAATACTAGTATAAGGCGGACTACCCCCTTTACCTCCGCGTTGTTTAACTATGCTATAATATTATCTTAAAAGAAGTTATTAATATTACTAAATTAATTCTTATTATTAATAAAAGTTTTAAACGCAATATATACTTTCTTTAAATAAGTATTTAATTTATAAAAAAGGTTTTTTTAAAATAATAATAATAAAGTATTTATATAATAAAATCTAAGTATTAATTAAAGCGCTATATTATAATTATAATAGTTATAGCTATAATAATTATAATTATAGTTATTATAGTAATAGTAAAGTAAAAAGTAGTAATATAAAAAGTTAAGCTTAAATATACCTTTTTAAAAGTAAAACTAACTTTAAATTAACCTTTTAAGTAAAAAAAAGGCTTTTTTAGCTTTTATTTTACTAAAAAAGTTAGTAAAAATACTTAAAAAAAATAAAGATCTTACTTTATTTAAAAAAAAGTATCTTTAAATTATTAATAAAGTAAAAAAGGGGAAGTTTACTTTTAGCGCAAAGCGAAAATACTTATAATAAGTTTAGATTAGTAGAATAATATATATATTGCTTTATAATTATAGAAAATATGCTAAAATACTAGTTATGCTTAAGGAAGTGCTTTTACTTTTAGTAAAGGTAATAAGTTTTTTAATAAGTTATAAGTTCCGTTTTATATATATATACTTATAGTATATACTAAGATAGCGCGGTTTAATATTTAAACCTTATAGATAATAAATTAAAAACAAGCTATCTTAAAGCCTAAAAAGGGTTAAAGAATAAGAAAGAAGCTATGTTTTAGCTTTACCCTTCTTTATTAATATAAGTAGACTTATAAGGAGGTATAGAAAAATATATACTAAAATACTAGTAATTATTACGGGCTAGGCCTTAAGTTAGGCCCGGGCTACGTCCGTATAACCATTAATAAGCGTGGTTAATTAACTAGCTAGCAGCTTAGTTAATTCGTCTTCTTTTACTATACGCTTAGCGCACTACTTACTATAGCGGGTAGATTAAATAGCTACCTTATAGCAACGAATAGTAGCATAACTACTACTTTAGCCCCGTTAAGGCCGACTTATTATAGTTAATAAAGCTATAATAAAAGGTCTTAAGTTCGAGACCTGCTAACGTACTAACAGGCGACGTTTAGCCTAGGCTTATAGCTATAAGAGCTGCCGGCTAAAAGAGACGACTTATTAGCCCTGCTTAAGGGTGGCGGGGGTAAAGAGGGGGTAGTATTACGGGCTAGGCCTAAGATTAGGCCCGGGCTACGCCCGTATAACCCTTAATAGGCGTGGTTAATTAACTAGCTAGCAGCTTAGTTAATTCGTCTTCTTTTGCCGTGCGCTTAGTATACTACCTGCCGCAGCGGGTAGATTAAATAGCTACCCCGTAGCAACGAACAGTAGTATAACTACTACTTTAGCCCCGTTAAGGCCGACCTATTATAGTTATCTTTAATAAAGGTGCCTTTACTTTTAGTAAAGGTAACTAGTTTTTTAATAAGTTATAAGTTCCGTTTTACGTATATATGCTTATAGTATGCGCTAAGATAACGCGGTTTAATATTTAAACTTTATAAATAATAAATTAAGAGTAAGCCTTTTTAAGCTAAAGATTACTACTTAAAGAATATAACGCTACTATTTAGCTTTACCCTCCTTTTATAATAC
Source organism: Ophiocordyceps robertsii (assembly GCA_027405785.1). Lineage (NCBI taxonomy): Eukaryota > Fungi > Ascomycota > Sordariomycetes > Hypocreales > Ophiocordycipitaceae > Ophiocordyceps > Ophiocordyceps robertsii. The sequence goes on from JAPEBW010002566.1 coordinate 5,183, forward strand.
GTATAGACTTATAAGGAGGTGTAGAAAATATACTAAAATACTAGTTATTTTTAAAGGAGGTGCCTTAACTTTTAATAAAAGTAACTAGTTTTTTAATAATAATTTATTTTAACGGGTACCTAGAAAAAGGTACCTGTAGAATTTTAAAAATATAAGTATATATTATAATACGGCCTTAACAATTATAAGGCCGTATTATAATATAAGTACCTATATTTTAAAAATTCTATAAGTACTTTTTTATAAGTACTTATAAAATTAAATTATTAAGTAATTAATATATTATTATATTAATTTATCCTTACTATAAGTGTTTTCGTCTTATGTTATAAGTAGACTTCCTTTCTTTTTACTAAATTTATAATCTAAAGATGCTTTTTCTTTAATAAAGTAAGATCTTTATTTTATTAAGTATTTTTACTAACTTTCTTAGTTAAATAAAAGCTAAAAGAGCTTTTTCTTTATCTTTAAAAGGTCGATTTAAAGTTAGTTTTGCTTTTAAAAGAGCACGTTTAAGCTTATCCTCTTCCGCCGCTACCTTTCGCCCCGCTACCACTATAATAATTATAGCTATAACTACTATAGCCGCGACTATTATAGCTATAATATAGCGCTTTAATTAATACGTAGCTTTTATTATATAAATACTCTATGTTCTCTTTACTATACTGCTCTTACTTATATTATTAAGCCTTTTTTATTTCTTATTAGTACTATTAGTACTATTTAATAATTTAAAGGAGGTAAAGAAATAAGGTAGCTTAGTATATATTTAGTTAATTTAATAGGCGTTTTGTTTAAATAATAGCGGTTTAGACTACATATATATAAATTAGGTAAAGAGATATATATTAGTCTTAATATCTATAAGCTCTTTTACTTTAACTAAGTAAAACAAACTACCTCTTAATAAGGATAATTTAAAACTAAAACGTAGGTATAGGCCGCGTTAAATATAAAAGGTCTTAAGGTATACCCCGTTAAAATAACTAAGGCAGCGATTTATTATACTTATTAATTATACTAATCGTTAAAACTTATTATCTTAATTAATTTTAATTACTCGAACTTTTTAAAAACTCTTTTTTTTTACTTTGCTTTTTAAGAAAAAAATTAACATTTTTTTTCTTACTATTCTTTTTAATAAAAAAATAAACTCCTCTTCTTTTATCGCCCTTATATTCTTATTTATTATTTTAGCGTTCCTTTTTTTTCCTGATATCTTTTAAATAAATACTTATTAATCGCGCTTTATTATTTTAAGCCGCTTTTACCGCTTTTTATAATAGTCTTAAGAGTAAAATAAAGCTTCTTTCTTATCCTTACTAAGACCTATAAAAATATGCTATATATTAAACTTAAACGCTATAAATAATTAGTATAAATAATTAATAAAAAGATAAAGATATAAGAACTTACTTACTTCTTTAAATACTATAAAAAACTAGTCTTAATATCTTTATATATTAATAATATCCTTAAGTTTAACTATATCTTGCTTTAAAATAGTAACACGCTTTAATATAGTAAAAATATAGCTAATAGCTATTTTTAATTAGTATAAAAATAAGTATAATTTAAGTATTAACGTACTTTAAAATATTATTAAAAGCATACTTTCTAAACACTTTTAAAGCGTATTTATTGCCGTAGCTTATATGCGGTAGCTACTATACTTAGAAGTAAGGTTAAAAATAATCTCTTAAATAAGTCGTATAAATAGTACTTAAGGAATAATTAGTTAAGTAGATTTTTAAAGTCGTTGAATTTCTCGCAAAGTATAAGCTATAAAAAAGTTAGTACTAAATAAAGATAAGAAAATAAAATAAAAAACTTACTACTTAGCTTAAACCGTTTTTTAAGGCGTAACTCTTAGTAAACTATTATTATTAAGGAGTTATTTACTACTTTTTTAAGGCCTTTTACCTTTAAGCGGCTACTTACTTTTAGTAAGCGGCTGCTTGCTTTTAGTAGGCGGCTGCTTGCCCTTAATAAGCAGCTGCTTGCTTTTAATAAGTAGCTGCTTACTTATAGTAAATTAATTCTTAGGATTTTATTTTACTTACCGCTTAGTAAATTTAAAAGGTTATTTAAGCTTAGACTAAAGTTATTACCTTATATATTTAGTATATTTTTAATAACTTAAGGCAGCGTAAATATAAATATTATAAATTAAGCTATTAAGTAAAAAGATTGCTATAACTAATTAATATAAGGCGAATATTAATAATAAAGAACTTACTATTATAATTATATTAATTAAGTCGGAGAAGTATAATATAAAGTAAAGAAATAATATAAAGTAAAGAATAGTATAAAGCGCTAAGGAATAGTATTACGGAACCCTTAGCGTTTCTTATACGCTAAGAAGCTTTATATAGTTTGTTTAATTTAAATTTACTTGCTAAAAAGGATAAAGAAGACTTAGTACAAACTACTAAACCGAATAAAGTAAGTGTATTTAATTATGCGGATTTCTTAGGTTAAAACTAGCTAAAGAAGAAAAAAGAAGGAAAGGAAAGGAGTTAAAGAAAAGAGGAGCGAAAACCTCCTTTCATACTTTTCTAAGGCTACTAAAAAGTTCCCCTTTTATATGCTTTTACATACTTTTATATGCTTTTATATATTAAGCTATAACTTACACCTTATATAACTTATAAGGTTACTAAACTACTTCTTAAGCTAATAGAAAGAGCTTATACTATCTTTATTACTAGTTATAAGTAATATACGCTTTATTACTTACGACTAGCCTATAAGACTAGATATCCTTATCTTAAAACCTTTTATAAGATTCTATCCTCTTTTAAAGAAAGGCCTCTTACTATAGCTCTATACGAGGTATCGGTCGATTATATAAAAGGAAGGCCTCTTACTTTAACTTTATATAAGATATCGGTTAATACGAATCCCGTTACTAGCCGAAGCTAACCTAAGCCGAATATAGGTATATCTAACTTATACCGTTTATAGCTAATACTAGCTATCTTTAACTATTAAGCTATATCGTCTCTCCTTATAACTACCGGTATTTACTTTAATAGTTATAACTTATAACTAGCAGTATTTACTTTATTAATTACTCCTTTATATTTAGCGGTATATACTTTACTAGATATTAGTACTTCTTAGTACTTAGGATTATTAACGGAATAAGGTTTCCGTTATATATTCCCCTTTTTAAGGTCTTTTTAAACTTAGAAAGATAAACGTCCTTTTCTTATAGGTTCTTCTTAACCTTTAAGAAACTATTTAAATAATTAAAGAAATCCTACTTTAAAGAGAGTAACCTTAAGAGTTCTTTAAAGAAAATCCTAATCTTTTGTCTTTATAGATCTTTTCTAAAGAAAAATCTTATTTAGATTTCCTTTTACTTTTACTATTTAGGATAATAAAGAAATCCTAGCTTAAAAAAGCTAATACTTCCTTTTAAGGGTTTTATCGATTAAAATCCTTAACTTTTCTTAAAGCATTTCTTAAGTGCTTTATAGGTTTTTAGGTATTATCCAAACTAGGATAGTCCTTCTACTTTACTAAATAAAAGTGTTTCTAATTTTCTATTTTCTTAGCGAGTATAGTCTTTACTATATATTCGCTCTCTTTAACTCTCTTTAAGTCTAGCTCTCTTACTACCTTAGCATTCTATAGAGTCGGCTTTAATAAAGATATATAAAAAATAGGGTATATAAGTATACTAATTAAAAGTTCTAACTTATAATTAACCTTTCCTATTTTCTCTATAACTTTAAAAGGTCCTATCTTCTTATTATTTAAAGACTTATTCGGTTTATTAGTCTTAAGATTCCTCGTTAGAAGATATACTTTATCGCCTTTAGATAAAGAAGGTTTTAAAGACTATCTCTTATTATAATAATACGATATCTTCTTAGCAATATATTCTAATTCTGATTTTATAGATCCGTATAAGCTAATTAACTGCTCGGAGTTTAATATAACCTTTTCGGCTATAACTTCTTTTAATAAAGAAGACCTATAGGCTTTAGGTATAAAGCTATAATTCGCAAATACCGGAGTATTCTTAATAGGCTTAGAATAAGAGGTATTATACGCTAACTATACTATAAGCAATTTAGAAAGCTAATTATCTTACTAATAATTTATATAGCTTTTAAGGTATTGCTTAAGCGTTTAATTTAATCGTTTTGTTATTCTGTCTATAATAGGGTAAAAAGCAGTAAGTAATTTATGCTTTATACCTAAGGCTCGCGTTAAGTCTTACTAGAAATTCGAAATAAATTTCCGATCCTTATCCGAAATAATCGAACTTAAAAGTCCTCGATTAGCTATAATATATCTTATAAAAGTATAAGATAACTTTTCTACGTCTATAGCTTTATATGTTAGAATAAAATAGCCGTATTTCGTAAGACGATTAACTATAACTAAAATATAATCGTATTCTATACTAGTTATAGGATCTATAGACTTTAGTAGTTTCGTAATAAAGTCTAAGGCTATAAAGTCTTAAGGTCTTAAAGGAACTTTTAAAGGAATTAAGTTACCGTAAGGCTTATATCGTATAGCCTTGCTTTTATTATATACGTCGCATAACTTAATAACTCCTTAGATTTTCTTATAAAGGTTATAGGTATTATAATAGTTTTTAATTCTATTATAAGTTTTCGTAATACCTTAATATCCGTATAACGGGTGCGAATAAAAATCCGTTATAACTATTTTCTTAGTCTTTAAGGTAAGGAATAGCTTATTCTTATAAAACGCTATTTTTCCCTCCTACTTAAGATTCTTATATCGTTTCTTATCTAGGTTCTTATAAGAATTCTTAAGTAATTTTAAAGTAGTAAGATCTCCTTATATATTAAATAGTGTATATAACTTCTTTAACTTTAAATTACTATTATTATTTAAAAATAATAAGGTCTCTTTATAGGGCTCTTTTTTATCGTTAAGGTCCGGTTATCGGCTAATTGCATTAGCTCGGTTATTCTTAGAACCTTTTTTATAAATAATCTTATAATTAAATTCTAAAAGGAATTTAGCCTATCTTATTTACCTAGCATTTAACTACTACGTTATAGTAAAATAACTAATATTCTTATAATCCGTATAAACCTTAAGTTTATACTTATTTCCTAAAATATAATGCCGAAATTCTTTAAAAGCATATATAATAGCTAAGAATTCTTTATTATAAATAGAATAATAAATCTCTACACCTACTAGCTTTTTCGAATAAAAAGCTATTAGTTTAAGAATATTGTTCTCGTCGCGCTAACTTAATTGCGCGCCTAATGTAAAATTAAAAGTATCTGTTTCTAATTCTAATAGCTTCTTTATATTATAGGTATTTAATATAGGCTCTTTAATAAGTAATCCTTTAAATTTTCTAAAAGCTTCGTTTACTTTTAAGTTCTACTTAAAAGGGTCCGTTTTAGCTTTCTTTAATACTAAAAGAATCGGTATAATTATCTTAAAAAAGTCCGATATAAACTTTCTATATTAATTTACATATCCTATAAAGCTTTAGATTTCCTTAATGTTCGTAAGAATTAGCTAATCTTTAATTATAGAAATCTTCTATAAGTCTATCCTTATATAAAAAGGAGTAATTATATGCCTTAAAATTCTACTTCTTGTATATAAAAGCTATATTTCTCCGGTAAGATATATAAGCTAGCTTTTCTTAACGCTTTTAGCACTATATCGACTTCCTTATAGTATTGCTTTAGTATGTCTAAGTAAATAATAATATTATCTAGATAAGCCGTATAGAAACGGTCTAAATAAGGATTTAGTATACTATTAATCCTCTTTTAAAAGGTTGCCGGTATATTAGTTAATCTTAAAGGTATAACTTAAAATTCGTAAAGTCCGTATCC
>JAPEBW010002567.1:0-11040 GCA_027405785.1 Ophiocordyceps robertsii
TGGCTGCTTAATATATTAAATAAGATAACTAGCCGTTTATACTATAGCCTATATGCCTTACTCGCTTAGCGTCTTTAAATGTTCTTAGTAGCGGCACTTTATCGGGATAGAATTAAGGGAGCATCCTTAAGATAGCTTATAAAGAAGCCTAAAGCTTAGTGCGTAGAGTTCGGCGTGTCGTAGATCCCGAATAAGCGCGGCCGATGCCCTTTATAGCTAATTAAGGTCTATTTTAAGTAAGTCTCGCTTCGAAGGCCTCTTATTACTAAACGATAAACCTATTACTAAGCTAAGGTGGCCGCCGTAGATATTATAATAGGCTTGCCCGGCACGTAAGTAATATAGCACCTTCTGCTAACTCTATCCGCACCGCTCCGCTACCTTTTTAGCGTCGCCTTTAGTCCGTCTAACCTTTCCTATACCCCTTATCTTTTCTATCTTAAGGAAGAGGGCCTACTCGTATATAGAAACCTTTACTCTACCGACTATACTAGTAACGTCGAGGGATATAATAAAGTAAGCTAAGGACTTTAAGCGATAGTGATTTTCGTTATCGCTGCCCTCGCCGACTTCTATCTCGTGGAAGTCGTTTTAGTTAAATATAGCACTTTTATATACCTTAATATCCGCTATTTACTACTACGCGTTCTCCTTAAGGGCTTACTTAACTAACGAGCGCTTATATGTCGTTAACTTTATGCCCGCTCGCTTATATATCGATAGCTCGATAGCCGCTTGCTCGTTTATCGATAGCTTAATAGCCGCTCGCTTATCTATCGATAGCTTAATAGCCGCTCGCTTATCTATCGATAGCTCGATAGCCGCTTGCTTATCTATCGATAGCTTTAGGGTTGCTTATACGAGCTTAAGTGCCTTTAGACCCTTCGTCGCTATATCTATACGATAAAGAGCTTACTGCTTATCGTATCGCGGCCGTGTTAGCTCGGACGGCGTTCCCTTTAGCGTTAAGAGCCCCCCGTTATTAAGTTAGCAAGCGTTGCCGTAGGTTACGCTATTAAGTTAGCGGAGCGTCTGCTAAAATATAGATATATGCTTACGTAGATTGTGTTTCCCTTCTTTATCCTAACTCTCGATCTTGTTTATAACGGCGTTATCCCTTATAATAAACGAGAGCTTATTTATTATATTATCCGCCCCCCGCATAGCCGCAACGATAAACCCTCGTAGTTCCTACGTATAGCCCGGCGGTATAAGTATCTTTAGCTAATTGTCCGCTATTTATAGCATTTTTAAGTCGCTAAGGCAAGGATTAAAGGCTTAAGGCTAAGGGATAAATAACGAGTTTATAATAAGGCGGGTTTTTAGCCGTAAGTATAGGGGCTAAAGAGAGATAATAAGACCGCCGACGGTTTAAGCAGATAAGAGGGTAAGTATAAAGGAGAGGGAGGGATAAAAAACTAAGTACGTACCCTATCTAAAGGTAAGGAAAGGAAAACATAGGTACTTAAGTAGTAAGGAAAACGCAATAACGAAGATAGCTAATAGTAAATTATTCCCGACCCCTACTTAAAGGCAGCGCGATAAGGTCGGGCGCGAAGGGCGGCGTAGCGCCCCTCGTCCTCTTAAAGGGTAATGCCCTTTATAAAGTATAGTCGATAGGGTAAGGACGCTCCCGCTAACCGTTATCGCGGCTTATAAAGTAGGAGCAATATACGCCTAGACTTAGGTAGCGTTATAAGGTGCGTAGCGTGCTCGTCGCGCTTATTAATAGAGAGTAGAAATAGCCGCCCCGTGGCGTCGGCGATAGCTAGCTTCGAATAGTCCGGCGAGAAAAGCGCCGATAAAGATAGGCCCGGGGGCCTTAAGTATATCCCGCTTAAAGTAGCTATAGCGGTTACGCACGTTTATACCTTAACTACGCCGTCGCTAAAGCCCGTATATAAGCGGTCGAGCGTAGCTTACCCGGCTATAAACTTAACGCCCGTATCTTCCTTAATATAGTCGTAGGAAAAAGCTATCGCGGCTATAGCTATAGGCGAGTACGTTATAGATAGGGTCGTCGCCCTACCTTATGTCTTAGACGTAGACGTTATCGTCGGTATAGCCCGCCGGCCTTATTAAGCTTACCGCTAAGAGATAGTCGTTAGTACCCGCGAAGGAAGCCTATTAAGCTCTAAGCACTATAGCTAACGGAAATATTAAGGGGGTCTAGTACTTACGACTATACGCGCGACGCTATTTACTTATACCCGAGCTAGCCGCCTTAAATATTGCCCTTACGACCCTTATACCTTAAGCATAAGGGATTCGTCCGCAGACTAGTAAAGTGGAAGTTAGCCGCTAGTATAAGGTATATCTAAGACTGTAGGAGCGTAGCGGTCGCGGGTTAGGTCTTAGCCCCTTTAAGCTATCTTAAGGGGTAGCTTTAGTTTCCGCTATTTCTACGATTTCCTAAAGTCTTTAATATACTAGCTAGAAATATAGTAGCTTATACGGTTTATTATCGCCGTAATAAGGGTCGGCAATAGTGCGGTTAAAGAAGGACAATTTAAGCCGGACCGTCTTAAGGCTGCTATTATTGCCGGGGTATAGTGCGATCCCTACCCTATACCACACCTTAAGAAAAGGAATAAAGGGGCGCCGAGGAGGCAAAAGGGATGCTTAATTAAGTAAAAAGAACCCTACTACCTATAATAGCGTTCTATACTATTATAGCATATCCCCTCCCTATCTTATACTTAATACTTCTCGTAGGTAAACCTTAAGACTAAAAACACTATATATAGACGACGTAAAAGCCTACCTTAAGAGGCACTTTAGCTTTATAGATAGGGTAGAGTGGATTAATAACGTCGTGGCTAACCTTATCTTCCGGCTTCGAGCTTATAGCCCGTAAGGCAATCGTAGCTTAAGGTTCTATTAAGGTCGCCGATATAAGCGCCCTCGCCGTGTAGGAGACTCTCCCCGCTAAGCCCTTAGGCGGCAAGCTAGAAGTTTCCTTACTAGTTCGCTTCGCCTTAAAAAGCGATAAGAAAGAGGCTAGCGCCGCTATACGAAGCCGCTTCGTCTATATATATATAGCAGTTTTACTCGGGACTAAAGGTAAGGCGCATGCTAGATAATTAGTTAGAACCTACGACTTAATCGGTACGTACTATACGAAGTACTTTATATATATATATATAGCAGTTTTACTCGGGACTAAAAGTAGGGCGCATGTTAGATAATTAGTTAAAACCCACGACCCGATCGGTACGTACTATATAAAGTACTTTATATATATACGCATAGTAGTTTTACTTAAGATTAAAGGTAGGGCGTATACTAAATAATTAGTTAGAACCTACGACTTAATCGGTATATACTATACGAAGTACTTTATATATATACGCATAGTAGTTTTACTTAAGACTAAAGGTAGGGCTAATACTAAAGTATTAGTTAGAACCTACGATCCTACTAGCGCATATACTAATTAACATTAATAGTAGGCAACTTATTAAGCCGCGCGCCTAGTTGATTTCCTCTTTAGGAAAAGATATAAAGCCGCGAATATAGTTAACGGGAGCGTCCTACGCCCCGTCTACGATATATATACCTTATAAGGGGCAACCACCTTCCGGGAGAGGACGAGGGCCGGCGCTACGCGCTACGCTTCTCGTGCCCGACCCTATCGCGCTGCCTCTTTAGCTAAGGGTCGGGGTTATTACCCTTACGCTACATCCCTCGCGGTATTCCCTATCTACTAAATGCAGTTATAAAACCGGGGCTCGGGGCTCGTATAGCTTTTAAAGTCGCCCGGCCGCTTTATTTATAAAGGCCTACTAATCACACCTTAGTAAGTACGTTACCCTTTCGCTAAAGCATTATTAATAATAGTATATAGGAGTAGCCTTTTAAGCCCTTAACGGTGCCCTACGCGCCTATAAGTCGGCAAGACTCGTTTAGCGCTGCCTTATATAGAAACAATTCCCTCGCTTAATAAACGTAGGTTTAAATAGCGCCTACTACGCGGCGTCGAAAGCGCCCGCCTAGCACACTAGCCGATAAGATACCGAACGACGCACGGTAAGGCGGGATATAGTAAGGCAAGAAGCGATAACGGCTAAAGACTACTACTTTCGAACTCGCTAGTCTATACTAAACGCTTATACCGGAGATAGACGATTCTAGCCCCGCTAATATTATAATAGACGTGCTAGTAGGATAGATATAAAACGGGCATAACGTTAACCCTTCGGCTATAGCCGGTTTTATCGCACCTTTTTTAAGCTCCCGCCTTCTTAGACCTAAGGAAGGCACGCCTCCTTACTAAAGCCTATATTCGCAGCTTAGCCTCTAAGCCCTACGTAGTATATTCCGCTTAGCGGACGTAGATACTATAATATACGGGTTAGTAGTCCGCTAACCTATAGTCCTCCCGATCGATATAGAGGAGGAGTAGAACGACGCGACCGAAGCTATATTGCAATATATACTTATAAACCCGCTAACCCCTACGACTATTTATATTAGGAGAAAAGCGGACCTATAGCTAGGTATAATAACCTATAAGCACGTAAGCTACTTTACTATCGATATTCTACTACTATACTCGCGTTAATATATTACTAGGCACGCTAAGCGAGAGTAGTAAAGACCCCTTGTTTAGCTTTTAGCGACTGATTGTACTTATAGCTATAATAGCGGCCGAAAAGCTAATCGCTTCGTAGTCGGAGTTTACGCCGGAAGACGTTAACCTAGCTTATAGTTTACCTTACTTTATCGTAGCTACTAGTTTAATCGCGCTTTATAGGGGGGTATAGGCGGCATGCGGTAATAAGTATAGCCCTAAAGGCGGCGGGACTAACGATAACGTGGCCGATATTATAAGTCGGTATAGCTACCCTTACGCCTATAGCGGTGCCTTAAGTATAGCCGCGACCGGTATAGTAAGACTAAGCGTAGTAGTAGCCGCGAATATAAAGACCGCCGCCGAGGTCGTGCGACTAGCTACCCGCCTATTTAAAGATACCTCTAACGCTAGCGATATAGGGTAGATAGCCGTGGCGTCGACGTAGTTAAGTAAGCTTATATCCTATACCCTTAGTTTATCCGGGCTTTAATCGGCCGAGGACCTCTTACCTAACGTAAATATATATACTAAGACTTTAACTTAAGACCTTAAGACTTTGCTTAAGACTATGTTAAGGGAGCTAGTCGCCGGTAGTTTGCGGGTAAAGATTAGGCTACCCTAAGCGCGGCACTAGCGGGAGAGGGTAATCTTAGTTCTTAACCTAAAGGCTATAAGTCTACCCGAGATTTACTATATATTTTTAAAGCGTATATATTATAAGGTAGTAAGTACGAGTCCCTCTTATAATTAGTCGTTACTAGTTACCGACATAATATAGGCATTATTCGTTACTATCGCTAGAGATAACCTTAAGGCGAAGTCGTTTACCGAACGCCTATCGCGCTAAGAGTTAAAGTAGTAATAGGGCTATAATAGCTAATATAGACGAGTTATATATTAGGATATATAACTATATATCCTTACTTATCTTCCCTTTTACTATATTTATTGCGACTACGGAGGACGATTAGTGCCTATTTCCTATAAAGGACGATTAGTACCTATTTCTTATATATTTATCGTCTTTATTAACTATATACTAGCATTTCCCCACACCGCCTTAAGGGAATCCTTACCCGAATACCTTCTCTATAAATATCTTCTTACTGCTAACCTTAATATAATATCCCCCTATTCTAAAATAGGCCACTTAACGCAATAACGGCGTATAATATAGCAGCGGACGATAAGCATAACGTAGCGGCCCTTATATAAAGGATAGATAAGACGTTAAGGTAGATACGCGAAGCTGCGGAAGGTAGCTAGCTAGAGGACATTAACCTAAAGAATTTATATAGCTCTATCGAGAACGAGATAAAGGAGGTACGGCATAACCTTAAGCAGCTTAGCCTCGTGCCCTCTATATATATCCTAGGAGAATAAGCACCGCAGCCCGATAGCATCGACTTATAGCGAGGCTATAACGACGACTTATAGCTAAAGTAAAGTAACGACGGCGAGCCCCCTCCTAGCAACGACGAGCAGCTAAAGTAAGGTAATAACGACGATCTATGCCTTAGCGAGAACTCGTAGCTAAAGCAAAGCAACGATAACGAGCCCCCTCCTAGTAATAATAAGCAGCTAAAGCAGGTTAACGATAACAAGCCCCCTCTTAGTAACGATAAGCAGCTAGAGTAAGTTAACGATAACGATCTATACCCTAGCGAGAACTTATAGATAGAGTAAAGTAACGATAGCGAGCCCCCTCTTAGTAACGATAAGTAGCTAAAGTAAAGCAACGACGACGATCCGTGCCTTAGTAAGAACTCGTAGCTAGAGTAAAGTAACGATAACGAGCCCCCTCTTAGCAACGACGAGCAGCTAAAGTAAGGCAATAACGACGATCCGTGCCTTAGCGAGAACTCGTAGCTAAAGCAAAGCAATAATAATAAGCCCCCTCTTAGTAACGACGAGCAGCTAAAGTAAGGTAATAACGACGATCCGTGCCTTAGCGAGAACTCGTAGATAGAGTAGAGTAACGACGATAAGCCCCCTCTTAGTAACGATAAGCAGCTAGAGCAAGGCAATAATAACGATCTATGCCTTAGCGAGAACTCGTAGATAGAGTAAAGCAACGACGGCGAGCCCCCTCCTAATAATAATAAGTAGCTAGAGCAGAGCAATAACGACGATCCGTGCCTTAGCGAGAACTTATAGATAGAGTAAAGTAACGACGAGCAGCTAGAGCAGGGCAACAACAACGAGCCCCCTCCTAGCGACGACGAGCAGCTAAAGTAGGGCAACGACGACGATCTATGCCCTAGCGAGAACTCGTAGATAGAGCAGAGCAACGACGGCGAGCCCCCTCTTAGCAACGACAAGCAGCTAAAGTAAAGTAACGACGAAGGCCCCTCTCGGCTCCTAAGTATAAAGAAGGATAAGAATAAAGCTTAAGCGGCATAGGCTAAGAAACATACTAAGCCTTATAAATATAAAGAATAGAAGGGCAAAGTTATAGATATAAATAGTAAGAGCCCGGGCAAAAACCTTACGAAGCTAGCGGAGGAGGGAAAGGGCATAGCTATAAGGCAGCTTATACTAGATACGTTACGCGGACTAGAGTGTGTGAAATAGGAGAGCGACCTATACTACGCCGCTAAATTAAAGGACCTCGGCGAGTTATTCTTAGCCCTATCTAAGGACGGGGCCGAAGGCGGACCGATAATGTAGGTAGCCTTATACGCGGCGCGAATCCGACAATTTATAAGGGAGAGGCTAGTTACTAAGATCCTTATATATCGCTATAAGGTCTTGCTTTACGATAAGGTTAATAGGCTAAGGCCTTAAGGCTTATAACGAGTACTAAGGCCTATACTCGATCGCCTTATAGTAATAGTAGGCTAAGACCGTCGTAAGCTAAGCTACTATATCGAGCGTGGCTAAAAGCTATAGCTCCTATATAGGTACTACCCGGGCATACTAGCGCTGCTACCAGTAAGGCGGATAGAGGACTAGTCGCCTAACGACTATATATTTAAATAGCGTATAGCCGACTTAATAGCAGCGGGCTAGTATATCGGCTAGGATATAGATATCTTAAGCCGATATAAAACCGGAACGAACACTATACGGGCGATTATAGCTAGGTTTATAGGGTTTAATATTAATAATAAGGGGTAGGGGGCTTAGTATCCGCGTCGCTATAGTTCTTATAATTATTATCTAAAACCTAGTATAGGGTTCTTAGGAAGTAGTACTATTCTCTAAACTAACTAACTATAATATCTTCTACCGACCTATCTTAGTTTAATATAACTTATTAAAAAACTAGTCCCCTTTATTAAAGGTAGAGGCACCTCTATTAAGAGATAACTAGTATTTTAGTATTTCTTAAATATAACTATAACCCCTAAGAACTATAAAGAATTATATTAGTTATTATCTCCCGGCAGTAGATCGTATTTAGTAATAGGCTGCCCTCGCCTCCTCTGTTTATATACCTTAACTCGGTAATAGGCTGCCCTCGCCTCCTCCGTTTATATACCTTAACTTAGTAATAAGCTGCCCTCGCCTTATCCGCTTACGTGCCTTAACTCGGTAATAGGCTGCTATATAACCTTTATATAGACGATTAAGCTAAGTAAGGTCGGGAGGATCGCTATATAGTATAGCGTTAAGCGCGAGTTAAGGTTAAAGAGCGGCGAGTTTTAAGTTAGCCCTTAGAAGAGGGTTAAAGTAAGTATATAGCCTCGGAGAAGAGTATAGGCGAAAGGAAGGTAGATGTTTAAAGGAGACCCTTTTAAAGCCTTAAAACGTTAAGGCATATAAACGGAGAAGGCGCCCGATTCTAACTCTTTAAGTAGTTACTACCTAGCACTAAAGTAAGTATATAGCCTTAAAGAAAAGTATAAGCGAAAGGAAGGTAGATATTTAGAGGAGACCTTTTTTAAAGCCTTAAAACGTTAAGGTATATAAATAAAGAAGGCGCCTAATTAGAATTATATCGGTTATTATCTCCTAGCGGTAGATCGTACTTAGTAACGGGCTACCCTCGCCTTCTCCGTTTATATACCTTAACTTAGTAATAGGCTGCCCTCGCCTTCTCCGTTTACGTGCCTTTACTTAGTAATAGGCTGCCCTATAACCTTTATACGGACGATTAAGCTAAGTAAGGTCGGGAGAACCGCCTTATAGCGTTAGCGACGGCTAGGTTCGAATAGTCCGGCGAGAAAAGCGCCAATAGAGATAGGCCTAGGGGCCTTAAGTATATCCCGCTTAAAGTAATCGTAGCGGTTACGCATGTTTATACCTTAACTACGCTATCGCTAAAGCCTATATATAAGCGGTCGAGCGTAGCCTACCTAGCAGTAAACTTAACGCCTATATCTTCCCCCTTATAGTCGTAGGAAACGAGTTAAGGTTAAAGAGCGGCGAGTTTTAAATTAGCCCTCGGAAGAGGGTTAAAGTAAGTATATAGCCTTAAAGAAAAGTAAGGCGAAAGGAAGGTAGATATTTAAAGGAGACCTTTTTTATAAAGCCTTAAAACGTAAAGGCACGCAAACGGAGAAAGCGCTTAAAGTAGGTTTAGCGCAATCTAGCCTCCTATATATTCGTTATTAGCCCCCCGCGCCGTTTAATGCTTAGTGTAATTTAGTAAGTTTTACGTCTTTAACGATTCTTTACCTACTAAAATATAGCGTAAACTAACGTTATCCTTATAAATAAATATTAGGTCCTTCCCCTTTAAGCCTGCCTCGGTTAGGGCGTAGATAGCGGTATCTTAAGTAGCGAAAATTTACTCGCGGCGGAAGATATAAGGCTCGTCGAATAAGTTAAACCTTAGCGAGGGCGGAGAGGGAGGGTTTTAGCGCTCGTTAGGCTCGTTAACTTCGTTAAGCTCGCTACTAGCCTCGCCGGGCGGCGGGGTAAGGAGCAGTAATATATCTATTAATAATATAGCAATAAGGCGCTAAGAGAGGCATAAGGCGTTTAATAGCTCGATAAACATAAGGGTAAGACCGTAGAGATAAAGGCATTTATAAGCCGGCTAGCTATAAGAGAGTATAAAATTATATAAATAGCAGCACTACGCGCTATAAAGCCTTACCTACTACCGTTAATAAGATTCGCATAACTCTTCTCCCTCTTTTAACCCCCGCCACTTATTTATAATAGCCGTAGATAATATCGCATATACTATAATAAAGGGATAAACCCTTTAATAAAGACGCGATTATAGTTAGCGGGTTATAGATCGTCCTTACGCCGCCGACTATACCTTACGGAGGGCATTACCCTCCGGGAGGACGAGGGGCGCTACGCCGCCCTTCGCGCCCGACCCCGTCGCGCTGCCTTAAAGCAGGGGTTAAGAACAATCGCCTATCGATTTTTCTCTCTTTTCTATCCGCTTTTACTACCTTCTATGCAATATTCCGTATAATAGCTAGCGGTTAGCTACGGGTTACTATAGCAGTATATACGGACTTACTTAATAACGTGATCTCTTAAGGCTTAAGTAAAATCTCTTCCCTTTTTATTCTTCCTTTATCCCTTCGTACCTCTTCTCTCTTTTTTCCTCCTTTATATACCTTCGCTATAACCTACCCTTAACTTTATTCCCTTACCTATAACCCTTAACTATACGTAAATCCACGTCTATCCCTTTAAGTTCCTAATTATTTTACTACTTCCTCTTAACACGTTATCTTTTAGTTACGGCGAAACCTATATAATCCTCCTTATTAATATACTATCCCCGCTTATAACTTACCTCTATACTCTTAGTTACTATAGACCCGCTATAGTATAAAGACTAAGTAATATTATTATAGCGTATCGAAGGGATAGTGCGGTTAATAATACCCGCGGATATACTAGCAGCGGTATTAGTAAAGGCACTAGCGGAGGCACTAGCAAAGGCACTAGTAGAGGCACTAGCAGCGGCACTAACGGAGGCACTAGCGGAGGCACTAGCGGAGGCACTAGCGGAAGCACTAGTAGCGGCACTAGTAAAGGCACTAGCAGCGGCACTAGCAGCGGCACTAGCGGAGGCACTAGTAGCGGCACTAGCAGAGGCACTAGCGGAGGCACTAGCAGAGGCACTAGTAGAGGCACTAGCGGAGGCACTAGTAAAGGTACTAGTAGAGGCACTAGCGGATATACTAGTAGCGGCACTAGCGGAGGCACTAGTAGAGGCACTAGTAAAGGCACTAGCGGAGGCACTAGCGGAGGCACTAGTAGCGGCACTAGTAGCGGCACTAGCGGAGGCACTAGTAGAGGCACTAGTAAAGGCACTAGCAGAGGCACTAGTAGAGGCACTAGCAAAGGCACTAGCGGAGGCACCGGCTGTAAAACTAAAACGCCTTATATCGAAGCTCTTTAACGCCTAGCGACCTTATACGGTCTATATTAACAGCCAGCTTCTCGCGGGCTATAGCGCGGATACGCTTCGACGTATAGGCGGCGGATACTCGGCCGGCTTAGTTACTTAGGCTAGGTATAATTACGGCCCCTTCCGATAAATG
>JAPEBW010002568.1:0-11014 GCA_027405785.1 Ophiocordyceps robertsii
TTATTATACTAGCTTAACTAGCGGTAATTAGTCCGTAGTACTAGCTTTAACTAGCGGTAATTAGTTTATAGTACTAGCCTTAACCGGCGGTAATTAGTCCGCGCCTTATCCCCTTATCTTTACGCTATAAAGCGTAGCACTTACAGAACCCCGCGATAAGAACGCTTAAAGCACGCACTATAAAGGCTCGCTTAAGGAGATACGATAAATATAACTAGTTAAACCCCGCTAAGGTCTTTAAGATTTTACTATAAAGGGTTAAGAGCTTACTTAACTATAGGTTATAATATTTAATTATAGTTTATAACGTCTTTAATTATAAAAGATACTATAAAAACTATTAAGCGGATTCCGCCGGTATCTTTAAGGGATATTTAAGGATTTCCGCGGGATATCCTAACTATAGTTCAACCTATTTTTAATTATAAAAGCACCTTAAAAGATATAGGATAAACCTTACTACGATTTTTAAGGGATATTTAAGGATATTTAAGGGATTTTCCCGATTATAGTTTATAGTATTTCTAACTAGGCTTATACTTAGTTTATTAAGCGATTTTATAAGGATATTTATAGTTTATCTACGCACTATAGATAGTATAGTTAAAGACCTTTAAAATTAGCTTAAAGAACTAAGTATAAAGTAGCTAGCTATATCTTTAAGAATAGATAAGCTTTTTACTATTTTTAAACCTTTATATACGTTTACGTGCGGTAATTAGTCCGTTATACCGGCCTAACTAGCGGTAGTTAGTCTGTAGTACCGGCCCCGATTAGCGATAATTAGTCCGTAGTACTAGCCTTAACCGGCGGTAATTAGTCCGCGTCTTATCCCCTTATTCTTACGCCGTAAGGCGTAGTAGTAAATATTTTTACTATATATTGCTAATAAAATTTAGCTTAAGGGCCTTAACTAAAAATCTACTTTAAAGGATACTTAGTAGTTTC
The DNA here is from genome assembly GCA_027405785.1 of Ophiocordyceps robertsii. Classification (NCBI taxonomy): domain Eukaryota; kingdom Fungi; phylum Ascomycota; class Sordariomycetes; order Hypocreales; family Ophiocordycipitaceae; genus Ophiocordyceps; species Ophiocordyceps robertsii. The sequence continues at coordinate 949 of JAPEBW010002568.1, forward strand.
TTAGTTTTAGATTATTATTTAGCTTTATCCGCTATAGCCACGCTAATTAAAGCATTTTTAAGATTCTCGATTAATAAAAATAAGCCTTTTATATTAAAGGCCTTATAGCGCACCGGATTTTAAGACGTATATAAAATAAAAGGTTAAGCGCTTAGCGAGAATATTAAGACTAAGACCTTAAAAAAAAGCGAAAAAGACGCGGTAAGTAATACCTTTACTAAGCTAAACCTATCTATACTTAGCGGGTAGTTACTAAGACTAAGTATAGCTTTAAGCCCCTTAGTAAGAATAGTAATAATATTAAATAAATAATTCTTTAGTTTCCTTTAAGTATTAAGAAGAAAAAACGCGCTTATTAAGCTTTAAGAAAAACCTTAACTTAAGCTAAGAATATAAGGAGATTTAACTTATTAAGACCTTTAAAAGTATCTTTTAATAAAGTTTAAGAAGATAATAAGGCTAGTATATTATAAAGAGTAGACCGTTTTATTAACTTTACTCGCTAAAACGTTAGTAAAGGTAAGGCTTATATAAATAAATTAGCTATTTAATTGCCTTCTTTCCTTTAAGAACGTGCGGCGGAATAGTATTTTAAGGACCTTTTAAAACTATAATAAGAAGAACTTAATAAGCTTAGTATTATACTAAGCTAATAAATCTCCGCCTTATAAAAACGGTTTAGAATCCGCTTAAATATAGTAATAAAAGCACTTAATAAAAAGCACTTTATTATTAAATATATAGTAGTAAGATTTAACTTTAAGTTTAAAATATCGCGCTTATAATATAAAGCTAAGGCCGTGCTTTACTAGCTAAACTACTAAACTATAATAATTTACTAAAAGCTAGACGTTTATTTATAAAAATCTTTATAACGTTTAATAAGAAATACGGATATTAATAAATAGATTAATAAATATAAGGAAACTCTTTTTTAGTTATAAGTTAAATAAATTTAAGGATTTTAAAAGAACTTATTAGCATAAAAGAAATAAGTTTAACTTATAAAAAAGTAAAGGCTAATTACCTATACCTTATATATACTTAAAGGATAGTTTAAGACGCCTTAGCTATCTATTAAAGGCTTGCTAAGGCCGCGGGTTATATTTTTAGACCGCTTAGTAAAGGCGGATATATTATATACCTTATAGCGCTAACTAAGTTAAGGGAGAAACCTATTTAAATAGTTAAGAATATAAGCTAAGGTCCTCCTGCTTAAGAGAGAAAGACCTTTTAAGACTAAACGCTTATTAACGCTAAAGCTAAAGCGGGTATACCTTATAACTAAGGAAAGAACTATAGTAAAGACTAATAACTATCCGGGGGACGAAGAGTATAATATAAAAAGAGCTTAACCGGATATTAATAAAAGCTTAAAGGAAACCGCAATCTATACTAAAGTAAACTTAGTTTAAAAGGCCGATAAAGTATATAGATTTTATAGCAAAGTATTCCTCTTAAAGAATAAGCTTTACTAATATATTAAAGATAAATACCCCTTTAACCTTAACTAAGATATTGCTATATAAAGACGTAGTTTAATATAATAAGTAGTTATTTAAAAGCTATAAAGCGTTTAAATAGTTAAGGCTTCCCTTAATGTTTAGCTATTAAGCTTTAATAAGCTATTATAATTTACTTATATATACTTATTAATCTATAAAATAAAAAGCCCGGGATAAGCATTAAAGCTTATATAAATACTAAGGTAAACCGAAGCCTTATTTAAGCTTACTTAGTAAAGACCTTTTAAGATATAACTATAAACTCCTTTTAACGAATTTTTATTTAAGGAGTAAGAAGGATAGCTACTATTAAATAGGTAAAGTTTATTATATATATACTAAGAAGGCTAAATAGTAGCCTCGCGGTTATAAAGGTAAGGATCGGCGCTTAAATAGTAAAACGCTTAGCGGCTAATATATTACTTAGCTAAGACTTTTTAGTTCCTTATTAAAAGGACCTTATTAACTTTATACTAATCTTATAAATTAAAGCTTATAAAAAGATTAAAGCTAAAGTTAAGATAGTTTAGCTAAGACTAGCGATATATAAATAAGTAATTTACTTAGTTATTATAACGATTTTAGCTAGTTTTAGCTATACTTTACTTATATAGGTTTAGGCGCCGCTATTAAGGCGCGATATAAGATTTTTCCTTTACGACCTTAAGCTTACCCGGATAATAATATAAGATTATAAGAGCTTTATAGCAATAAACTATTTTAAAGAGCTATTAGTACTTTACTAAGGCTAAAAGGTAAGGATACTTACGGACCTTAATAAGTAGTTCCGGCTATATAAGGAGGTTAATGCTACTACTTCTTAAACGAAAGCCTTTATAGAAAATCCGGATAAAATAAACCCCGCAAAGGACCTTTTATAAAAGATCTTATAGTAAACTATAAGCTTAGAATCGGCCGAACTAAGGACTTACTTAAACTTATTACTAATAAAGGCGTTTAAATCTACGCTAAGGACTTAAAATACGTATTTAAAGTCTAAGATATCTTTTAATTATTTCCCCGCTTTTAAAAAGATAAAGGAGTAGTATATATAGATAAATCCGAATATATATATATTCTTTTAATAAAAGAATAGTAATATTAATAAGTCGTATTAGGATTATACTTATTAAGTAAGAAAGATAAGAAGGTAGTAAATATAATATTTAGTTAACTAACCGCATAAGGTTAATTAAAACGAGTTTATAGGCTAACCTTATTTATAGCGCTAGTATTTATAGTATAGAAAATAGTAAACGGAAAGGAAAAAGGATAAGTAGTCGTAGACTTATAAGGGATTAACGCCGTTAATATATTAAACGCTAACTTAATACCCCTTTTAAGCGATATAATTAAATGCCTTTAAGGAAAGAAGTTTATTAGTATAGTAAACGTATAATCGTTTTTCTACTAGTTCTTAATCTACTAAAACTACTAAAAAAGGTTTATAGTTATAAGCTATAATAGGCTAAAGATATTACTAGTAATACTTATATACTTTAAGAACTTCTTAGTATACGTTTAAAGGTTTATTAATAACGTCCTCCGTAAATACTAAGAATATATAGCGGCTTATATCGATAATATTATTATTTACTTTAATATAGCTAAAGAATACCTTTAATATTTAAAGGCTATATTCCGTGCCTTTTATAACTATAATATTACCTTATCCGGACTAAAGTATTTTTTAGCGTACTTATTTATATAGATTCTTAAATTTAAGGTAAACGCTATTAGTTTAATAAATATAAACGAACGTATATAAGCCTTAAAGGATATTGCGTTCTTAAAGAACCTTAAATAGCTTAAGAAATAGATCGGCCTTACTATATAGCTACGCTATATAGTCCCGTATTTCGCTAAGGAAGTCGATATCTTATAAAAACGAAAAACGGAGCTACTTAAAGTAAGATAAGAAAAAAGAGTCCTTTTAAGGGGCTAAGGATAAGCTTAATATACTATAAAAGCTGCTTTTTAGCTTACTCCGGAAAAAGAAAAGGCCTTCGTAATTTTAATTTAGAAACTTACTAAGCTTTAAACGATTTACTACTTTAACCCCGCTTAATACCTATTTATCTAAATCGATATATCCTAAAAATATAAAGTAATAGCTATAGCTTTTTACTTAAAGGAAGGTATAAAATAGGATAAAAAGATACTATTAGCTTAGACTAAGGTCTAGCTTATTATTTACTTAAGCCGCGCCCTTTAAAATAAAGAACCTTAATATTAGCCTACGAAACTTAAAGTAGCTAGTTTAGTATAAGCAGTCTATAAGTTATATACTATAATACTATTTATAAAAACGCTTTAAGTAATCGTCTTTATTAACTATATAAGCACTTATAAAATTATGTACTAAAAATCCTTATTCTTTACTAATATAAAATCTAATAACAAGCTAGTCCTCGCGTCTTAATACTTAAGCTAATTCCCGCTTAAGGTATACTATATCCTAAGCGTTAAAAACGTTATATTAAACGCTTTTTTATATTTACTATATTAAGATAATAAGCTAGTATCCTTAAACTAAGAAAGGGAATTAAAATATATTTAAAAAGATAAAATAATAGACTGCGTATTTTTTTATATAAAAGTATTAATTAAATTACCGCTCCGCTAAAAAATAATTAATAGATATATAAAGGATATATAGTAAGTAAAGATTATAGCGTAGATTAGTAATAAAGATAATATCCTTAAACTTTTATTACTCCGGTTATAAAGGTTACTATACTTTATAAAGAACGATAAACGCTATAGACTATATATCCTTAAGACCTATACTAAGGAGATCGTTAAAAACGCTTACGCTAAATATTTTTATACCGGCTATACTTATATATAGTAGGATTTATTTAAAAGCTTCTCGATCTTATAGCTTAGTAAATATATAGATAAGGTCGTAGATAGCTATAATACTTATTACTATAACTAAACTAACTAAGGTAAAACGCTAAAGTAGCTTATCCCGATTTAAGGCTTACTAGTTTTATACTATATAATAGCGATAAACTTTATTATTAGGCTTTTAGTAGTCTAACCTAAATAATCCTTATAAAAAGATCTTATAAAGAGCTTTTTTAATACCTTATTAACTATAACTAATAAATTTATTAAAATATATCTCTATATTTTAAGTAATAACTAGTTTATAGCGGAAGACTAAGTATAAGTATTATATACCGAGCTACTTCGCGTTAATTAAAGGATTTTTAAGGGGATAATTTTTAACTAAGACGTAAAGTTTACCTTAGTATTTAAGCGGACTTTATAGCAAGCCTTCGGATTAAAGCTTTTTATATTTACTACTTCGCACCCTTAAACCGATAGCTTATTAAAAAGGCAAAACTAAACTATAAAAATCGCGCTATTATTCTTTACTACCGATTTCTTAAACCTATACTAAACTAATATACTAATCGGTTTATAGTTTAGCTTTAGTAAATCCTTCTCCTTAGTAATTTATATAGCCCTTAATAAGCTTATTATAAGGATAAGAATAAATAACGGCTTTTAGGTCCTTAGTAACTACTTATACTTACGAAATTAAGAGGTCTTATAAAAAAAAGCTAAGTTAGCTATTACTTACGCTTAAGCCGCTATAAAAGATAAATATAATAAGAAATACCGCCTGCTAAAATTTAAGCTTAGTAATTAAGTCTAGCTATAGCTTAATAAAGGCTATTATATCGCGAATAGCAAACTAGTAAAGTTTTAAAAAAGACGTACTAAGCCGTTTAAAGTTATTACTAAAGTAAGATAGCTTATATACCGGTTAAATATAAAAAGGTCTTTTAATATCTATTTAGTTATTTTAGTAGTATAATTATACTTAGCGAATAAGCTAGCTATATACTTAAGCTTAGTTTAAGATAAAAGGATACCTTACTTAAATAAGTAAGATATAAAATATATCTTATAAAGCTATATAATAAGGAAAAGTAATAAAAAGCTAAAAAAAAGAGTTCCTTATAGCTTAAAAAGCCTAGCTAAGCGGCTATAACTTATAAGTAAATAAAAAAGCAGTCTTATCGCTAAAAATCGTAAAAGCCTTTAAAAAAACATATAAGGAGTTAGTTACTTAAGTAGTTCGGATAAAAGTATAATATATAGCCTTTATAACTTAATATAAAACTCTTAAACTAAGAGAATTAAGCAGTTAGGCCTAAGTATAAGACTTAAAAGCTACTATACGTTATAAAAAACTATAACTTACTATGCTTAAAGTAATTAGTTATTTTAATAATAATATACCGCTATTTACCTTAAGTAATAAGGTCTTTTTAGCCTTATAGTATACTTATTTAAATTCCCTTTACCGCCCGCCCTCTCTCCTTTCCTTTTTTCTTTTTATAACTATATTTCCCTTTACCGCTACTTATAGCCCGCATTACCTCGCCCTCTCTTATATATATAACCTTTTTTACCTTAAGCTTACGATCTTTAAACTTTTATTTCGGGTCCCTTTATTATTTAATATCTCTTATAACTAAGACTAGCTATTTTATAACTACTTCTTTCGCCCGCTTTTTTATAAGCCCTTATACTTTTAATATAAAGGATATAAGCAAGCGCTTAAGCTTTATAAAAATAAGGCGGCTATTCTTTATAGCTTTAAGTCCTTTAGCGAGAGTTAAAACCTTTAAGTTTAAGCTTTTATAAAAACCTACGCCGCTTTTTATAACCGCGCTTAAGCTAACGGATTCGACTTTAATTATAGTATTATAAGGGATAGCTTATACTACCCTTTATAAACACTTAACTTAAACGACTTACCTCTTAGCTTTATATTATAGTATAGTTTAAATAGCCGGTTTTATAGTAACTTAGCTATACCTCCTACTTAGCTCTTACTATTTAAAAGCCCTTATTGCTTATATATTTTTTAAGGCGTAGCTAGAAGTTTTTACTAGCTAAATAACTAGCTAATACTTAATGCTTTAAAGTTAGCTAACCTCGCTATAGTCTTAAGATTTATAATAGCCGTTATAGCTAGCGGAAACCCGCTTTAGCTTAACAATTAAAACGATATTTACGCTGTCTTTAATTATATATTTAAGGCCTAGCTTAACTAGTTTATAGCTAGGTTAATAGCGGCGTCTTAAGCTACTATTATTAAAACCCTATCTCGCTTTATATATAGTCTAGCCCGAGCTATAAAATCCCCTTCTTAGCTTATAACTAATATAAGCCTTAAAGGCTTATTTAGTCTTACTTCGCGAACGCTCTTTTTACTTACCGCTATGCTTAGCCCGGCTATATAAAGGCATATAAGCGCCTTATTATAGTCGATCCGCCGTTTTTCCTTAACTAAAGAAGATAGCGATAACTAGCCTCGCGATATATTCCGCCGCCCGATTTTATAGGAGCCGCTAAGAGTAATTAATATAATTCTTAATAAGCCTAGCTTTATAAGCTTATACTTTAGCGACGAGATTATAATAATCGGAGGTTTCCGCTTAGCTATAAACTACGCTAAGTTCTACTTATAAGCTTATAAAAAGTCTAAACGCGATTTAACTTTAGTTAAGCAATAAAATTCCTAGGCTTTAATATCCGCCTTATTAGCTATACTAACTACGCGCTTTATATTTTCGCCTTTAAAGCCTTCTTTATAAAAAGGGTTTTTAAGACTATTAAGCACGTTTAAAACCTTAAGAGCGAGGAGTAAGGTATTAAAGTTATTAAGGACCTTATTACCCGCTTTTAAGCGGGAATATAGATATTTAATACCTTAGTGCTAACTATACTTATTAATATTAGTAAGACGGCCTACCCTTACTTAAATACTTTTTTAGTAGCTAAACGCTTATTAATCGGTAAAAAGATATAAGTAATAGCGCTATATTAAAAATATAATAAGTCGGAAAGCCTAGTAATAAAAAGCAAGGGATAATAATAATGATAGTAGTAAGTAAGATATAATATCTTACTTATAGGCGGCCTATAAAGCTAATAAGTAGTATAGGAAATTTAGCGGAGGATTAAAAAAAGATATATAGGGTAAGTAGGATAATAATATAAAATAAGGCTTAAATAAAGCTAGTCTCTTATAATATATCTCGCTAAGAAATTTAAATATTCCCCGCTGTAAAGACTTTTTATTACTTAATAAGTACTGAAATATATACCTTTAAAAAGAGTCGGAAAACTTTACTATAAGTTTTAGCCGGACGCGCTAATCGCATTAATAAAGATAAAGATATACGATTAAATAAGAGTTAAGGATTTATAATAAAAGCCGCTTATTAACTATCTTAAGCTACTTATTTACTATTAGCTAAATAGGCTAAAAAAAACTATTAAAAGGATAAAGATAGCGTACTATTAATATAGCACGAAGACGCTACTATAAAGCTATTACTTAGCGCCCCCTTTACTTTATTCTTACTTTAAACTAACGAGGATATTAGCTTTTCTTTCTTATTTAAGGGAGTTATTATAAAATTTAAATAACTACGCTTAAACCTTTTACTTTATTCTTAAAGAGCCTTATAAAACCTTATAATAAAAACGCCCGAAGCACGTATTATAAAGGCTTGCTTAAAAAGATACGATGAATATTATTAGTTAAACCTTACTAAGGTTTTTAAGATATAACTATAAAGGCTTAAGAGCTTACTTAACTATAGTTTATAACGTTTTTAACTATAAAAGATATAGTAGAAACTACTAAGCAGATTCCGCTAGTATCTTTAAGAGATATTTAAGGATTTCCGCTAAATATCTTAATTATAGTTTAACCTATTTTTAACTATAAAAGCACCTTAAAAGATATAAAATAAACTTTACCGCGATTTTTAAGGGATATTTAAGGATATTTAAAGGATTTCCTTAACTATAGTTTATAGTATTTTTAACTAAGCTTATACTTAGTTTATTAAGCGATTTTATAAAGATATCTATAGTTTATCTACGTACTAATAATAAATAAAAGGATAGTATAGTTAAAGATCCTAAAAATTAACTTAAAGAACTAAGTATAAAGTAGCTAGCTATGCTTTAAAAAATAAATAAGCTTCTTACTATTTTTAAACCCTTATATACGTTTATATATAGTAATTAGTCCGTTATACCGGCTTAACTAGCGGTAATTAGTCCGTAATACTAGCCTTAACCGGTAGTAATTAGTTTATAGTACCGGCCTTAACTAGTAGTAATTAGTCCGCGCTTTATATAATATATCTAGCCTTAAAAACAATGCTAAAGATAATAGTAAGCCTATTTATATTTAATATAATAAGATATCTTCCTTTATAGCTATATAGTCTTTTACTTAATTTTATTTTACTTTATTTATAGCAAGGGCTTTTAAGTTCTTATATTTTCTTTATTAAATTCCTTTATCTTATTACTAGTATATTTTTCTTAAGATATATATATATCCTTTTTTGCTTTATTTATAGTTGTAGCTATTCTTAAGAAGTCCTTTACTTCGCTTAACGATTAAATCTTAAAGACCTTGTTTATTTTATTATTTATATAAGTTATAGACTTTTTTATAAGTATAAAGAATAGAAGATCGTTTATATAAACTAATATAGCTATAAATAGCTTATTACTTTTAAATATCCTTTTGTCTATAAGTAGGTAGGAAAATTCCTACTCGCTTAAGACTTTAAATAATAAGCTTTACTAAAGTACCGGACTTTGTTTATAACTATAAAAAGCTTTTTTTAATTTTAAAACTAGTTTTTTGTTTTTATTATACTGCTTTTTACTTTATTTCTATACTTAAAATCTTTATTTATAATATAGTCTTTATAACCTTATAGTATATTTATATATGTTTTTATACCTATATTTACATATATAAATGCATTTTTCTTATCGTATTATAGTATTTGCTAATTATTAGTAGTAGCTAGCATTAATAAGAGATTAGTAAACTCAGGTCTAGCGGTTATAAAGAAGGTTTTAAGATAGTTTAAGCTATATATTTACTTATAGCCTTACGCTATAAAGCGAGCTTTATACTTAGTTATATCATTTTTATTATCCTTCTTTATTTTATAGACTTATTAGCCTTTTAAACCCTCCTTATTACTTAGAAGCTCTTATATTTTCTTAGTATCTAGACTTATAAGTTCGTTTAGTTTAGTTAATATAGCTTTATTCTTGTCTTTTACTTATAGACTATTTATAACCTGCTTTTTAGTATTAATCTTTATAGGATCTTTATTGTTTTTTAAATAAAAAGGATATGTTTTATATTATTATTATAAATTATAATATTCTATATAGAATATTTTATAAATTCCTATAGTATTTAGTAGGCTTCTTAGGTATTTTTACTAAAATCATTCAATCCTTTTACTAATTATTATTATCGCTAGTATTATTATTACTAAAATCTATATTGCTAGTATTTATATTATTAGTATTTATATTATTAATCTTTCTATTATTAATATTAATATTATTAATATTAATATTATTAATATTAATATTATTAATATTAATATTATTAATATTAATATTATTAATATTAATATTATTAATATTTATATTATTAATATTAATATTATTAATATTAATATTATTAATATTAATAT
>JAPEBW010002569.1:0-11002 GCA_027405785.1 Ophiocordyceps robertsii
CGGAATGCTAAGGTAGCACGAGAGCTAGACTTAGAAAGAGTTAAAGAGAGCGAATATATAGTAGAAGCTATACTCGCTAAGAAAATAGAGAATTAAGAACATTTTTATTTAGTAAAGTAAAAGGACTATCTTAGTTCGGATAATACTTAGGAACCTATAAAGCACTTAAGAAATGCTTTAAGAAAAGTTAAGGATTTTAATCGACAAAACCCTTAAAAGGAAGTGTTAGCTTCTTTAAGCTAGGATTTCTTTACTGTTTTAGATAGTGGAAGTAAGAGAGAAATCTAAGATTAGATTTTTTAGGAGAAAGATCTATAAAGATAAAAGAATAGGATTTTCTTTAAAGAATTCCTAAGGTTACTCTCTTTAAAGTAGGATTTCTTTAAATATTTAGGTAGTCTCTTAAAAGTTAAGAATAACCTAAGAGAAAAAGAACGTTTGTCTTTCTAGGTTTAAAAAGACCTTAAAGAGGGGAATGTATAACGGAAACCTTATTCTATTAGTAATCCTAAGTACTAAGGAAGTACTAATATTTAGTAGAGTATATACCGCTAAATATAAAGGAGTAATTAATAAAGTAGATACCGCTAGTTATAAGATATAACTATTAAAGTAAATACTAATAGTTATAGGAGAGACGATATAGCCTAACGGTTAAAGACGGCTAGTATCGGCTGCAAGCGGTATAGGCTAGACGCGCTTATATTCGGCTTAGGTTAGCTTCGGCTAGTAATAAGATTCGTATCGCACGATCGACCGATGCCTTATATAATCGACCGATGCCTCGCATAAAGCTAAGGCGGGAGGCCTTCCCTTTAAAAGAGGATAAAATCTCGTAGAAGGTTTTAAGATAAGGATATTTAGTCTTATAGGCTAGTCGTAAGTAATAGAGCGTATATTACTTATAACTAGTAATAGAGATAGCGTAAGCTATTTTTATTAGCTTAAGAAGTGGTTTAGTAACCTTATAAGTTCTATAAGGTGTAAGTTATAGATTAGCATATAAAAGTATATAAAAGTATATAAAAGGAAAGCCTTTTAGTAGCCTTAGAAAGGTATAAAAGGAGGTCCTTCCTCCTTCTTCCCTCGACTCCTTTCCTTTCCTTCTTTCTTCTTTTTTAGCTAGTTTTAACCTAAGAAATCCGCATAATAAGATACCCTTACCTTATTTAGTTTAGTAGCTTATACTAAGTCTTCTTCTCCCTTTCCGGCTAGTAAATTTAAATCAGACAAATTACATAAGACTACTAAACGTATAAAAAACGTTAGGGGTTCCGTAATACGCTACTTATATTATAATCTTATTAAAGTTTTTATATATTGCTTAAGCTTTATATACTGTTTTCTTAGCTGCTTTACTTATTATTGTTAAATTATATATTAATATCTCTTAATAAAAAGATATATTAGTATATATAATATAAATACTAAACTTTACGTTTATTTAGTTAAGGCTAAGAGTAAAGCGGTCTTATTCCTTATTGCTATAATTCTATTAAAATTAATTCGAATTTAGTTAAAATTAAATAAAGAATATACTACTTAATATAAGTAAGAAAAAGGATAAATCTACTACTTTAAAAATAAAGGACTTTATATAAGACTTTTATCGTATTTATATAGTCTTATATTAAGTCTTAGTTTTTAAGTAGTATATTATTATTATACTGATTTAAGCTTATTTAAATAATAAGCTAATATTTATACTTTACTTAGTCTTTTAAGCCTAGCTTTCTTATATAATTAGTTAATAAAAAATTAGTTTAAAATTTATTTTATAGCGTACTTTTAAGATAGCTTATAATCTTTAAGTAGTCCTCCTTAAACTTTACGTTAAGTAAGTTTATTGTCCGCTTAAACTTAAAGCTAAAGCTACGCTTTCTTACTAAGTAGTATTTCTTAATATTACGCTATAAATATACCTTATAAAAGCATATTACGCGCCTAACTTCTTATTACTATAAGCGGCGCTTCTTATTAAGCTAAGTAAGGTATTAACTAAATCTTATTACTAATTAGTTTAAAATTAATTTAAAAATATTAAAAATATTATACTTATTATTTATTTTTAGTCTTAATTAATTATAATGCTAATTAATCCTATACTATAAAGATACTTTTACTATAAGTTAATATTATATTACCGCTTAAGTGCTTTATATATCTTAATTAAATATAATAAATAACGGCGTTTAACTTACGATTTAAAAAAGTATATATAAAGGGAAGAACCTAAAATAAGTTAGTTAAAGTATATATAGAAAATAGTTTAAAATTAATTTACCTTTTTAATAATAAGGGCTATACTAAGCTTAAATTAACTTAATATCTTTCTTTTTAATAAAATGCTTATAATTAATATTAGCTTTAAAAAAGCAAAGTAAGCTCTTTTAAAAGAGCTTACTTTACTCTTTATAAAAATAAATAGGTATAAAAGTATTCTTATCCTTAAAGATATACTAAATATACTAAAAATAATTTAGAATTAATTTTAAAATAATTTTATAATATCTTACTTAATTTTCTTTACTTATTTATTATATAAACTTTAAAGTAACTACTATTTAACCTAACTTTATTAAGTTATAAAAAACCTTTACTTTTTTAACATTATACATACTTAACTAAGATTTATTAAGCTAGTATAAAATTTATTAAGAGGTTTACTATTATATTAATCTTAAATATTATAAAGCTTTTTATATTAAAAGAATATATTTAAAATTAATTATAAAGATATTTTAAAATTAAAAAAGTAACTTACTTAACGGTTAGTATTATATATAATTAATCCTAGCTCTTATACTTACTATATATAGGCCGTTTATAATCTTTATTAACGTCTTTATTAATAAGATAAGCGGATATAAATATTTCTTATATAATAATATAATAACCGCGATTATTAAATCTTATATTAACATAAGAAATATAAACCGGATATCGTATCTACGTTTAATAATCTTACCCTCCCGCTAAAAGTAATTAATATTTAATAAAATTAATTTAAAATTAATTTAAAATTAATTTAAATTAAATAAAAAAAATATACTATAAGTTTTCCTTTAACTCTTATTTAAGTTTATTAAGTAGTAACACTCTTACTTACTATTAAAGTCTTAGCTAGTAATTACCTATTAAATTAAATCGTAATAAAGCTAAAACTATAAAAGGTAAAGTAAGAAAAAATATTACTTATATTCTTTTTAACTCCGCGGCCTTATTTAGTATTTATATATATTAAGGGCCTATATATACTTAGTTTAGTAGTACGTAGCCGAATAATTATTTATTTAAAGCTAAGAAAAAAAGGGGAAATCTTTACTTAAGCTACGTAGCTTCTTACTTTATAAAGGTCGCTTAAGTAACCTATACTTAAGTTAAGTTTAGGTTAAAGTTAAGCTAAGTTTAAGTAAAGTCTTTTACGACTTTAGCTATATATTAGCCCGACCTTACGTTATTCGCTATAGTATAATTATAGCTCTTATTATAGTATAGCCTATAATACTATCCCTTTTTTAAGCTATTATATACTAAGGTGCTTAATATTACCGCCTTACTTACTACTCCGCGCTTAATATTAATTAGTATAGTTATTCTTATTATACTTATAATTATATATTAACGTATCTTATTAAATAACGTCGCGCTATAGTATTAAATATATTATATACTTACTTATTTACGCCGCTATATTACTTTAAGTAGCGCTAAGGCGGTATAATATACCCCCTCCGCTTACCGCCTTTATTAGTACTTAAAGTATATCTTACCTCCCCGCCGCCCGCTATCCTTAAGTATAAATACTTTTTTTCTTTTTTTTTCCTTTTGTTTTCTTAAATTATTAATCTCTTTATACGCGCGCTTACTCTTATAATAGCTCCGCTATACCGCGCTTTAATATATTTACTTTAGTCCTTTATATCCTATCTCCTGCTAGCTTATAAGCGTCCTCCCGCGCTACGCCTTTTAATACGCTTAGTAACTATATACTACCGCTTTTATATTAGTCCTTACGCCCGCCGCTATTACTTAGTAAGTAAAGCACGATATATAGTACTATTATATAGCGCCCCCTTTACTTAATATATATTAAACGTATAGCGTCTCTTAATTTAAGTACTTAATATAAAGCTTATTAAAATTAAGCTTTGCTTTATGCTTATAATTATTTTACTTATGCCCGCGCCGGCTTATACTACTTACTTATATGTCCTTATCTTTAGACTTTATATAATATAATACTAATATAATATTAGTATATTAGCAATATAATTACTATTATAAAGGCGCTTTAAGACTATATATTTTAAAGAACGTTTAAAGACTATCGCTTTAACCTATACATACGTTCCCCGATCTTTAATAAATATTAAGCGGTAAGATATTATTAATAACTATAATAATATATAAAGTTAGTATATACCGTTATTATAGCGCGCTAGGCTTAAATATACCTTAATATTTAAAGCTAATCTTTTAATATTAGCTAGTAGTAAGTAGTTTACTTTAATTAAGTTATAGTTTTTTATATATCTTATTAATATTTACTTTATATTTTATTATATCTTATCGTATCTTATATTTATCTTATTATTATTTATACTTAGTATACGTTTATAATATATCCTCGTTATACTTATCGTTCCGAATTATTTTAACGTCCGCTAAGCATAGCCCGAAACTCCTTATCTTTCTTAGTTTTCTTCTTTTTCTCCGCTATCTTCCTTATCCTTTTTCTTACTTTTTAACTTAGCTTATTATTATTATTCCGCCTTACTTTTATCGTTCTTTATTATATTACTATACTATCCCTTAAACTTTTTTAAGGTAATTATATCTTAAAAGTTACTAATAAATTATTAAGTTAAGTTAGCGTACTTATATTACTTTATAAAGACTTAGCGCTACCTCTCCTTTTTAATCCGTCTTTACTAAGCTTATTAAATCTTCTTTATAATATATTCCGGTTTATTATCTTTCTTAATTACTAATAATAGCTAGTAGTTATTAACTACTTAGTTAAGTAAGGGGTTATTTACCGCATAGTAAAAGAACTTTATATATAATCTTTTATATACCCTCCTTAATATATTAAGTTTTACTATATATAAGCTAACTACTTTTATTATAATTTACTTTTAATATAGCTAGTTAAGCTTTTAGTAAGGCTTATTTATAATATACTTCTTTATATTTATAATATAACGGGAGGGGTTACTATCGCACTAATAAACAAAAGTCCGCTAATAACACCTAACGGTATTACTGCCCCTTACGCTAGCTTTATAAGGCAACCGCACTACTAGTCCTACGGGGCACCCCCCGCCTAGCTGCCAGCCACCTTATAACTATCCCCCCTTTATAGCAGCACGTCCTTAGGCTGCTAATTTAATTAACACGCTTCCTTCCGAGCGCTTGCTTATAGGCCCCGGTTCCCGTAGGCAGGGATACCCTAGCTAACGCAGGCTCCTAAGGCCTAGCGCGCCGCGCCCTTCGGCCAGTTAATGCAGTTACCCGTAGGCTTAGCTGCCCGATGTCTTAATACGCCTTAGGTCTTATGCCCCGCTGCTGCCGCGCGCCCGTTACGTGCTTGCCCTATTAGCTTAACGTAACCGAGCCGGTGCTATCCGTCGCCCGGTCTCGAATAAAGAGCTATAGTTAGGTGTTATAATTTTAATATAACGGGAGGGGTTACCGTCGCACTAATAGATAAAAGTCCGCTAGTAACACCTAACGGTATTACTGCCCCTTATGCTAGCTTTATAAGGCAACCGCACTACTAGTCCTATAAAGCACCCCCCGCTTAGCTGCTAGCTACCTTATAATATTTAACTATACCTTATTACTTACTTAAAGTCTCTTTACTAGTATATATAACTAGTTTACTATCTTTCTTATTTTACTTATAATATAGCGATCGCTATTTAAAGAAAGTCGGCGACCTTTTTTATCCTTTATATAAGGTTTTATACGCCCTTTATATTTAGTATAAGCGGTCCTTCTTTTTATACGATTTAAATTAGTTTAATATTATATCCGTATATAGTAAAAAAAGGGCTTATACTTATCGTTAATATTACTTAGTTATTAAGCGCCGCTTAAATATAAAGTAGCTATGCCTTTTAATCGTTTTACTTATAGTAAACGTATATATAAGGGTAGGCCTATACTTCTTAGTTCGCGCGCTTTATTGCTTTATTAGTTTATAGGTAATAAGCTAAACTTAGTTTCCTTTAAACCTTAGTTTAATAATAAAACTCCTGCTAAAATTGCTTTATTTAGTTCGTCCTTTAATTTAAAACGATAAACTTTAGTATTTTATAAAAGCAAAAATAAGATTATAAGAATTTAGCAGCGCACGCTATTACTCTTATTATTAATATCGCCTTTAGTATTATCGCTTTTATTAGCTTATCCGTTATTACCTATTAGTTCCTTAAGCTTTTAAATCCTATTAAAAGTAGCTTAACAATAAAGTTTATTATTTAGTATATAAACGGTAATATAAAAGGAGGTAATAGCTAAAAGAGCCCTTTTTAAAGGTACCTTTAGATATACCCCTTATTATATAGCTTATAATTCGTAATAAGCCGGCGTACTATTAATAACTAGCCCGGCTAAAAAAACTCTTAAGTTAGTATTATAAGCGTCCCCTCGCGCCTTAAGTATCTTACCGCTATTAAGTTATATATTCGCTAAGCGATTAATACTTAAAGCTTATTTAGCTCTTTATCCTCCCCCTCCTTAAAGTATTAAGCCTTACTTAGTACTTAAAAGCGGTTTTTAAAGTTAAGGCGCCCTTTTATATTAATTATATACTTACGTACTTAGACTTTTAATTACCTTTTTAAAGCAAGCAATTAGTTACCGTTTTATACTACTTAAAATACTACTTAATACTTCTTATCTTTTCGTAATATTACTATCTATTACTCTTATATCTTTTACTTATTAAATATATAAGCTAGTTATACTTATTCCTTAAATATATCTTAGCTTAAGTTTAAGTTAAGTTTTAGCTAAACTTTACCTTTATTTACCCCGCCTTTATCTTAAGGTATAAAGTTATCCGCCTTACTTATATAAGCGATTAACTTTATATTTTCCTCTTTTACGTATATTATCGCGATTATACGCTCCTTTTATACTAATTATCGCGGGAGGTTTATATACTCGCTGCTAAAAAGGACTTAATATCCTATTAGCCACGCGCTATTTAAGATTATTTAAACTATACGTCTTATCTCTTTTTATTAAATACCCTTTTTAGCTTATCTTAATCGCAGCGCGATAAAGCATTAAGTACTACCGCTAACCTCTTTAAGCGGTACTTTAATATAAAGTTATATAAAGTAAGCTTTATTACCTATTTACTTTACCTTTTATTTAACTTTCCTTTTATTATAAAGTACTTTAAATTCTTATAATCCGTTAATACTATAAACACTAGTATATTATATAACTTTACCTTTTAAAAGTCTAAGTATTATATAATTATAAGTAACTCCTTATTATAGATTAAGTAGTTATACTTCGCTATATTAAGTCGTTTTAAGAAGAAACTTATTAAGTATTATATCTTATTTAGTCTTACTTATATTAATATACTGCTTATTATATACCTAGAGTAATCCGTCTTTAAGTACGTCTCTTTATTAAGGTTATATAGCTATAGTATTAACATATTATAAAATACTTTTTAAATAAATTTAAACGCGGCTTAGTATTTATTAGTTTATAAAAAAGTCGCGTTTTTTTTATAAAAGCTATTTAAGTACCTTAAGGCTTTAAAATAAAGCGGGATAAACGTATAATAGTAATTTATAAACTTAAGGAAGCTTTAAACGCCCTTTATATTTCTTAGCGCTTACTATATCTTAATAGCCTAGATTTTCTTTAAGTTATACTAAACCTTACCCTTAGCCTATATAATAAAACCTAAGTACTTTACTTTTTTTATTATAAAGTTGTAATTTTATAAGTTTAATATAAGGCCTACTTTTTATAGCTTTTTAAGCACTTTCGCTACTTTATTTTAATAGTTATAAAGCGACTTTAATAAGTAAATTAAGACGTTATTTATATATACTATAATAAACTTATAAAAGTAGTCTTTTAGCACTTAGTTAATATAGCGTTTAAAGGTAGCTAGCGTTCTTATAAGGCTAAATAAGCATACTTATTACTTAAATAGTTTAAACCTTATTTAAAAGGCCGTCTTAAACTTATAGCCCTTTGCGATTTTAATTTTATAAAACGCTATAATAATATTAAGTTTTATAAACTAATATACTTTTACTAGTATCTTTAGCGTTTCTATTATTAATAATAGCGCGTACTAATCCCTTTTCGTAATTATATTTTAAGCTTAGTAGTTATAGTAAAAGCATAAGCGGCCGTTAGCCTTCTTTATAAATAATACTAGCGCTGCGGCTAACGAACTACTTAGCTAAATAAGGTTTGCTTTTAATAGCTCGTTTAAATTCTTTTAAAGAATAAGGAATTCTTTCTTTAATATATTATAAAAGGGCCCTTATAGTAATAGTAGCTCTTTACTATTTTTATTTAAAGTAAAGTAAATCTTATAGTCTATGCCTTATTAAAATAAAGGCTACTTAAGCGCCTTTATTAGTATAAAAAGGTTAAGATAAGCTTATAGTACTTAAGCTAGGATATAGTCTACTAAGTTAATATATATCTTTAGCTTAAAGGCCTTCTTTATATTCTTTATTATATTTACTTTTATATTAAGCGCTTATCGTCGCTCTTAGCTATTATTTAAAGCCCTTTCTTATTAACACTGCGCTTTAAAGATAAAGGCGCTTACTAGCTTTGCGTTTTAGATATTCGCAATCTTCGCGGCTTCCTTTAATCCTTAAAGGCCGATTTAAATCCCCGCTTTTCTATACTAAATCCGGTCCCCTTTAGCGTTATAAACTACCTTATTTTTTCTTATTTACGGTCTCTTTAAGAATATATTATAGCTTAACTTTAGTACTATATAAGCGAATATTTATTTTAAGTGCTTAGTAATATCTATCTTTAAAGATATAATCCCCTTTATTTTAAGCGTTAGTACGTTTTTTAAGAAAGGCTATAGTAGCCTCCTTATTATATCCGTAAAAGGTATTTATAGCTTTATTACTACCTTCTTTCTTATTATAATATAGTAGTTATAGCTTATATTTATAAGTGCGTTAATCCCTTTTTTTTTATTAATACTAACCTTAAGTAATACTAAGTTTAGCGTAAAGTACTTTCTTATTAACTTTTAAGCTATCCGCTATTTCTCCTTCCCTCTTAGCGCTTAACTTCGCGCTAAGGTTCCTTTTTTCTTAAATCGGAATCTACTTTAATTACCTTCTTAACTATAGCTACGGCTACTTATAAAGCTCTTTCTTTTTTCTTTTTATAAAAGTAAGCAATATACCTTATTATCCTATAAGCGAAATACTTTTATATATTAAGCTAGCTTTATCCTTCTCTTAGCTAGGTTATAGCGTTAATTTTACTTATTAAAGTATCGCTCTTTAAGTTTTTTTAGTCTTAAGTCGCCTCCTTTATTACTTTCTTTTAGCTTTAAAATAGCTACTTAGTTTACTAAACTCCTTTTAGCTTTACCGCAATCTACGCTACCTAATTAGTATACTCTAAAAAGCTTAAGGTTAAAAGGTTAACTATCGCGAGTACCTCCTTAAAGCATAGGCTTAAGGCGCCTTTTAAAAATACGATCTATATATTATATAGCTATAAACCCCCTCCCGCTTCGAAAAGCCTTTATTTAAACTTAAGGAGGAATACCGCGAATATTTAGTTCTCTTCTTATTTAATTATACAGATAGCTACCGCCGCCCGTAATTAAATATCGATATTAAGGTAGATTAAATTAAGGTACTAAAGGAATTCTTACTAATCGTAACCTTAATCTATACCGGTATTTTAATAAGTCGCTATAGTTTGCTATAGCTTTATATTTAAGTAGTTATAAATTTAGTAAAAACCCTCCTTTAATCTTAAGAAGAAGTTTTAGTTAATCTCGTACTTTTCTTATATATATCGTGCTTAAAGCGTAAAGTAGTAATATTAGCTATCGAACTTTCTTAGCGCTAAGAGTAGCTTTTATTAGTCTTTCTTTTTCGTTGCTTCTTTTTTTATTGCGGGTATTACGGCTATTGCTATTATATTATAAAGTAGTATTAAGCTACTAGTAAATAGGCCGGCCCCTCTTTATATATATATTCTTACTATCTTTTTTAGCTTTTATATTAAGGCCCTAAACTAGCTTATTAGCTATTAGATTTACTACTAGCTTGTTAGAACTTAGTAGCTCGTTTTAACGGCCTTTACTTATAGTAAGAGGATTGCTTATTTTACCTTAATTTAAAAATTAGCTTCTTTTAGCCCTCCCTCCTCCCCCCCTTAAGCATAGCCCCTTTATACTAAGTAAGCTTCTTACTTACGCTATATTATAGTTAGTAAGTATCTTCTTAAGTTATATAACCTTCTTTAAAAGGAGCTTAAAATATATAAAGGGCCTATATATACTTAGTTTAGTAATACGTAGCCGAATAATTATTTATTGAAAGCTAAGAAGGGAAGGGGAAGTTTTTACTTAGGCTATATAGCTTTTTACTTTATAAAGGTCGCTTAAATAACCTATACTTAAGTTAAGGTTAGGTTAAGGTTAAGCTAAGTTTAAGTAAAGTGCTATATAACTTAAGCTATATATCGGCCCGACTTTAAGTTATTCGCTATAGTATAACTATAGCTCTTACTATAGTATAGCCCGTAATAATATATATATTATATAAATAATTTAACTATAAAATTTCTTATAAAAGGTTAATATATTATAAGCATAGTAAGAAAAAAGAATATACTTATATTATAACCTCTTAATATAAGCTAAAGCTTATAGCTATTAAAGTAAGTATTGCGGAACCTTTATTATTTTTTATATAATAAGTAATAAGGCGTAATTTATTTAATTTAAATTTAC
>JAPEBW010002570.1:0-11002 GCA_027405785.1 Ophiocordyceps robertsii
AAGGTATATAAAAGGGGAACCTTTTAATAGTCTTAGAAAAGTATAAAAAGAGGTCTTCGCTCCTTTTTTCCTTAACTCCTTTCCTTTCCTTCTTTTTTCTTCTTTAGCTAGTTTTAACCTAAGAAATCCGCATAATAAAATACCCTTACCTTATTTAGTTTAGTAGTTTATATTAAGTCTTCTTTATCCCTTTTAGTAAGTAAATTTAAATTAAATAAACTATACGAAGCTTCTTAGCGTATAAAAAACACTAAGGGTTTTATAATATAAAAGTAGCTTATAAGAGTCTTTACGATTAAATAGCTTTAATAAAGATTACTTAGTATTTTATACTTAGTAAGTTCTTTAAGTTATTTAATAAAGAAAAGGTATTTATTATAATTATGTCTATTTAATTATAAGAAATAGAAGAAGAAATATCTACTTTTATAATACTATAGCCGACTAGTTAGCCGCAAGCTAGTTTAAGGTAGTTAGAACTTTCTTACCCCCTTATAAGTTTTATAGATAGTGGTTTTATTTTAAAGATTAAAGCTCCTAAACCTTATACTAAAAAATTAGCTAAGCTATAAGAGTTTATTACCTTTTTTAAAGCTTATTTTTAGTTTTATCCTACTACGATAAATTAAGAAGTAGTAAAAGTTATATTTATATTTAGTTGCTTATAAGGCCTAGCCGCAATATAGTTCGAACCGATTCTTAAGGACTATATAGATAATAGTCTTAAAGATAAGAATTTTAAGATAAGGAATATTTTTAAGAATTTCGATAACTTTAAAGAAGCTCTATAAAAAACGTTTAAAATTATAAATAAGCAACAATTAGTAAAGCATAAATTAAAAAGCCTTAAGTAAGTTACGTCTTTATCGGCTTATATAGCTTTATTCCGATAGATAACTTCTAAGCTAAAATAAGAAGACGATACCCTTATAGCTATATTTTACGAAGGACTAAAGGAAGAAGTTAAAGACGAAATTTACTGCTTAGATAGTCTAAAGACGCTATTAGACTATATTAGTCTAGCGGTCTATATAAATAATAGGTAATATAAACGTTAGTAATAGAAAAAACACTATTTAACTCCCGGCGGGGTTATTAAGAAAAATAATAAGAAGTAAAAGCGAGACTTAAGTTATAACGTAATAGGCTTAAATACCCTTAAAGCGAGCCCGCTAAAGCCCGCTAAAAAAGCTATTTAATGCTTTAACTATATAAAGGAAGGCTATATCGTAAGAGATTATATTAAGAAAAGGAATTCCTTTAAGGGAAAGAATATACTTATTTATAAGAATAATACCTTCTTAGCTTATAATCCGTAATATACTTTACTACTACCTTTAACAGAGGATACCGATATTAATATAAAGCTTATTATGCTAACCCTTAGTCCGTTTAAGACTAGTTCGCTTATAAAGAGTCTTTATAAAGAAAAACCCGAAATTAGGTTAAAAGCTAAGAGCTTAAACGACTAGTAGAAAAATGCTTTTAAGACTAAGAACGATTATTAGCTTAAAACTTCCTTATAGACTATTAACGAAGATAATAAAAACGCTCCTTATTTTAATATAAACGTTACGCCTTTAAATATAAAAGAAAGCTATAATCCTAAAAACCTTAAATTATAAGAAATAGATAAAGAGCCCTCTTTTAAGAAAGAAAATAGCAATAGGCCTTATGCTCCTTTTATAGAATATCTTAATATAGTAATTACTATTAAGGATAAGGCATATAGGTGGCTTTCTTAAACTAAATACTACGATAATAACTACTTTATATACCTTTTAAATAAGTAAAAAAGCGGCTAGTTTCTTAAACTAAGGAAGACTTATAATAAACCCGCTATAATAACTAAGGAACCTACTACTAATACTAAGGTTTTTATAGAAAACCTTAAAGAGGATATTAAAGCTAATAAAGAGGAACTTTTATAAGAAAACATTAATAACCGGATTAAAATCGAATAACTTTTACTTTTTAAGCAGTATAATAAAACGACTATTAAAAACCTTTAAGATAGTAACCTAGCTTTAACGAATAAGATAATTAAGCTAAAGGAAGATTACGTATCTCTTTCTATATATATTATTAATTTAATTAAAGATAAAGACGATCTTAAAGAAATAAACAACGAGCTAGCCGATAAGCTTAAGGAAGATACGGAATTCCTTAACCTAGCTATTAAAGATACGTCTAGACAATATAGTAAGTATTTCGAGACTAATTATAATCTTCGTAATAAGAATTATAATTTAAAAATACTATTATAAGCAAAAGAATTCTCGAATAAAATGCTTAAGAATTAGCTAAAAGCTAAGTAATAAGAGCTTAACGACTAAAAACAATAAAAAGAAATTAATCGTATTAAAGGTGTTAATATTATTAGTAAAGTAGTTAAGAACTATAAAGCTAGTAGGAATTTAGTTTTTAAAGCTTATAAAGAGCTTAGTTACTTAGATAAACTAGTTTTATAAAAAGAATTAGGATTTACTAAAAAGTCGGTAAACGAGGCAAAAAACTAATAAGCTTAAGAATAGTAAGGCTATTTTTTAGTAAATAGAACTTACTTACGTTAAATAATAATTCTTAAAGTATAAAAATAACCTTTTTATTAAAATTAAGAGGATATCGCCTTAATATATTAGTAGATTATAGTGCAATAAGTAGCTATATTTCCCTTATAATAGTAAATCGTTTAAAATTACGTTATAGAAAAAAAGATAAGCCTTATATACTTCTTTTAGCAAAAGGATTACCCTTTAAGTATAATAACGGTAAGATTATGCTAAAGACTAATCCTCTTAAGTATACGATCGGGATTTATAACTTTAAAGATTCCTTTAATATCTTAGCTATTAGCTACAATATTATATTAAGACTACCCTTTTTACGGAAATATAATCTTATAATAGATTAAGATAAAGGCCTTTTAAAGTTTAAAGACGATACCTTAAATATCTTACTTTATAGTTTAATAAAGGACGAACTTAAAACGAAACCCTTAAATAATTTAAATACGGCAATACCTAACGATAACTATATAAAAAATAGTAATAATAAGGATAATAAAGCTTCTTATATAGATATAAATATCGCATTAATAGATATTATAATAAAAGATAATAAGACGACTAGTACGACTAAAGATAATATAACTACGATTAGTATAATATAAGCGAAAATAACGCCGAACCTTAATAAAGAAACTAAAAGCCTTAAAGATAATTATAAAGCTACTTATAATTTATTAAGAGAAAATCTATCGAATACCTTAAAGCATATTAAGTAGTAATACCTTAAGTAAAAAGATAAGATTAAGAAGAAACGGAATAAGAAAAAGATTAAGAATAAGATATATAAGAAGAGCTCGTAGTATTCGGAAGGTACTATTAATTTAAAGCACCCCGAAGAGCGAATATAGTATACGAAACGTTTAAAAGGTACTATTAACTTAAAACACCTTAAAGATCGTTATCTAAACATACTTAGAAATATATTAAAGAGATATTTCGATATATTTACGCCGCTACCTAAAGATAGACTACTACTACGCGGTAGTTAGGATTACGAAATTAAATTAAAAGAAGGCTTTAAGCCTAGATTTTATAAGATATATAACTTAGATAAAAAGCATTTAAAGTTATTAAAAGAATATATCGATAAAAACCTACGAAAAGGTTATATTAAAGAGTTTAAATTAAAATATAAAGCTCCTATATTAATTACTCCGAAGAATAGTAAAGATAAAGAAAAAACTTAACTTTATATCGATTTTAAAGAGATAAATAATAATACGATAAAAGACCGGACTCCATTACCTCTTATAAGTAAGATAAGAGATAGATTAGCTAATAAGTAGTAATATACTAAAGTTAACTTTAAATCTACTTATAGCTAAATACGTATTAAAGAAGGAGACGAATTTAAAATAGCCTTCGGAACGTAATACGGACTTTACGAATTTTTAGTTATACTTTTAAGATTAACTAATATACCGGCAACCTTTTAAAAGAGAATTAATAGTATATTAAATCCTTATTTAGACCGTTTCTACACGGCTTATTTAAGAAATATTATTATTTACTTTAACACGCTAAAGCAACACTATAAAGAAGTTAATATAGTGCGAAAAGCGTTAAGAAAAGCTAGCTTATATATCTTACCGGAGAAATATAGCTTTTATATATAAGAAGTAGAATTCTTAAGGCATATAATTACTTCTTTTTATATAAGGATAGACTTATAAAAGATTTTTATAATTAAAGATTAGCTAATTCCTATAAATATTAAGGAAATCTAAAGCTTTATAAGATATATAAATTATTATAAGAAGTTTATATCGGACTTTTTTAAAATAATTATACTAATCTTATTAATATTAAAAAAAGCTAAAACGGACCCTTTTAAGTAAAACTTAAAAGCAGACGAAGCTTTTAAAAAGATTAAAGGATTACTTATTAAAGAACCTATATTAAATACCTATAATATAAAGAAGCCGTTAAAATTAAAAACGGATGCTTTTAATTTTGCATTAAGCGCGTAATTAAGTTAGCGCGATAAGAACAATATTCTTAAATTAATAGCTTTTTACTTAAAGAAGCTAGTAGGTATAGAGATTTATTATCCTATTTACGATAAAGAATTCTTAGCTATTATACACGCTTTTAAAGAATTTCGGCATTATATTTTAAGATATAAGTATAAACTTAAGGTTTATACGGATTATAAGAATATTAGTTATTTTACTATAACGTAGCAGTTAAATGCTAAGCAAATAAGATAGGCTAAATTTCCTTTAGAATTTAATTATAAGATTATTTATAAAAAACGTTTTAAGAATAACTAAGCTAATATAATTAGCCGACGACTAGACCTTAATAATAAAAAAGAGCCTTATAAAAAGACCTTATTATTTTTAAATAATAATAGTAATTTAAAGTTAAAGATATTATATATACTATTTAACGTATAAGGAGATCTTACTACTTTAAAATTACTTAAGAATTCTTATAAGAACCTAAATAAGAAAAGATATAAGAATCTTAAGTAAGAGGGAAAAATAGCATTTTATAAGAATAAGCTATTCCTTACCTTAAAGACTAAGAAAACAGTTATAACGGATTTTTATTCGCACTTATTATATAGATATTAAGGTATTACGAAAACTTATAATAAAATTAAAAACTATTATAATACCTATAACCTCTATAAGAAAATCTAAGGAGTTATTAAGTTATACGACGTATATAATAAAAGTAAGGCTATACGATATAAGCCTTATAATAACTTAATTCCTCTAAAAGTTCCTTTAAGACCTTAAGACTTTATAGCCTTAGACTTTATTATAAAACTACTAAAGTCTATAGATCTTATAACTAGTATAGGATATAATTTTATTTTAGTTATAATTAATCGTCTTATAAAGTACGGCTATTTTATTTTAATATATAAAGCTATAGATATAGAAAAGTTATCTTATACTTTTATAAGATATATTATAGCTAATCAAGGACTTCTAAGTTTGATTATTTTAGATAGGGATTAAGAAATTTATTTTGGATTTTTCGCAAGGTTTAACGCAAGCCTTAGGTATAAAGCATAAATTATCTACTGCTTTTTACCTTATTATAAACGGAATAATAAAACGATTAAATTAAACGCTTAAGCAATACCTTAAAAGCTACGTAAATTATTAGTAGGATAATTAGCTTTTTAAACTGCTTATAGTATAGTTAGTATATAATACCTCTTAATTTAAGCCTATTAAGAATACTTTAGTATTTGCGAATTATAGCTTTATACTTAAAGCTTATAAGTCTTCTTTACTAAAAAAGGCTATAGCTAAAAAAGCTATATTAAACTTTAAATAGTTAATTAGCTTATACGGATTTATAAAATCAGAATTAAAATATATTGCTAAGAAGATATCGTATTATTATAATAAGAGATAGTCTTTAAAACCTTTTTTATTTAAAGGCGATAAAGTATATCTTTTAACGAGGAATCTTAAGACTAATAGACTAAATAAGTCTTTAGATTATAAAAAGATAGGACCTTTTAAAGTTATAGAGAAAATATAAAAGGTTAATTATAAGTTAAAACTTCTAACTAGTTTACTTATATACCTTATTTTTTATATCTCTTTATTAAAGCCGACTTTATAGAATACTAAGGTAGTAAAGGAGCTAAACTTAAAGAGAGTTAAAGAAAGCGAATATATAGTAAAGGCTATACTCGCTAAGAAAATAGAAAATTAAGAACACTTTTATTTAGTAAAGTAAAAGGACTATCTTAATTTAGATAATACTTAAGAACCTATAAAGCACTTAAGAAATGCTTTAAGAAAAGTTAAGAATTTTAATCGATAAAACCCTTAAGTAAAAATATTAGCTTCTTTAAGCTAGGATTTCTTTACTATCTTAGATAGTAAAAGTAAAAGGAAATTTAAATAAGATTTTTCTTTAGAAAAGATCTATAAAGATAAAAGATTAAGATTTTCTTTAAAGAACTCTTAAGGTTACTTTCTTTAAAGTAAGATTTCTTTAATTATTTAAATAGTTTCTTAAAGGTTAAAAAGAACCTATAAGAAAAAGACGTTTATCTTTTTAAGTTTAAAAAGACCTTAAAGAGGGGAATATATAATAAAAACCTTATTCCGTTAGTAATCCTAAGTACTAAAAGTACTAATATTTAATAAAGTAGATACCGCTAAATATAAAGGAGTAACTAGTAAAGTAAATACCGCTAGTTATAAGTTATAACTATTAAAGTAGATACTAATAGTTATAAAGAGAGATAATATAGCTTAATAGTTAAAGACGGCTAGTATTAGCTATAAGCGGTATAAGCTAAACGCGCTTATATTCGGCTTAAGTTAGCTTCGGCTAGTAACGGGATTTATATTATAAAGATCGACCGATGCCTTATATAATTAACCGATGCCTTATATAAAGCTAAGGCGGGAGGCCTTACTTTAAAAGAGGATAAAATCTTATAAAAGGTTTTAAGATAAGGATATTTAGTCTTATAAGCTAATTATAAGTAATAAAGCGTATATTACTTATAACTAGTAATAAAAATAGCATAAGCTATTTTTATTAGCTTAAGAAGTAGTTTAGTAACCTTATAAGTTATATAAGGTATAAGTTATAGTTTAATATATAAAAGCATGTAAAAGTATATAAAAGCATATAAAAGTAAAATCTTTAAGTAGCTTTAAAAAAGTATAAAAGGAGGTCTTTACTCCTCTTTCCCTTAACTCTTTTTTTTTCCTTTTTTCTTTTTCTTTAGCTAGTTTTAACCTAAGAAATCCGTATAATAAGATACCCTTACTTTATTTAGTTTAGTAGTTTATATTAAGTCTTTTTCTTTATCCTTTTACGAACGTAAATTTAAATCAGATAAATTATATAAGACTACTTAGCGTACGAGAAACGCTAAGGGTTCCGTAATATATATCGTCTCTCCTTATAACTACTAGTATTTACTTTAATAGTTATAACTTATAACTAGCGGTATCTACTTTACTAATTACTCCTTTATATTTAGCAGTATATACTCTATTAAATATTAGTACTTTTAGTACTTAGGATTATTAATAGAAAAAGGTTTTTATTATATATTCCCCTCTTTAAAGTCTTTTTAAACTTAAAAAGATAAATATCCTTTTCTTATAGGTTCTTCTTAACCTTTAAGAAACTATTTAAATAATTAAAGAAATCCTACTTTAAAAAGAGTAACTTTAAGAGTTCTTTAAAGAAAATCCTAATCTTTTATCTTTATAGATCTTTTTTAAAGAAAAATCTTATTTAGATATCCTTTTACTTTTACTATTTAAACTAGTCGTCTTATCGTCTTTCGTTACGATATTTATTATTGCGATATTTATATCTATATAGGAAGCTTTATTATCCTTATTATTGCTATTCTTTATATAGTTATCGTTAGGTATTACTAAATTTAAATTATTTAAGGGTTTCGTTTTAAGTTCGTCTTTTATAAAACTATAAAGAGGGATATTTAAGGTATCGTCTTTAAACCTTAAAAGGCCTTTATCTTAATTTATTATAGGATTATATTTCTATAAAAAAGATAGTCTTAATATAACATTATAGCTAATAGCTAAGACGTTAAAGGAATCTTTAAAGTTATAAATCTTAATTATATACTTAAGAGGATTAGTCTTTAGCATAATCTTATTATTATTATACTTAAAGGGTAATCCTTTTACTAAAAGAAGTATATAAAGCTTGTCCTTTCTTCTATAATATAATTTTAAACGATTTACTATTATAAGGGAAATATAGCTTCTTATCGCACCGCAATCTATTAATACGTTAAGGCGATATCCTCTTAATTTTAATAAAAAGGTTATTTTTATACTTTAAGAATTATTATTTAACGTAAGTAAGTTCTATTTACTAAGAAATAGCCTTATTATTCCTAAGCTTGTTAGTTTTTTGCCTTATCTACTAACTTCTTAATAAATCTTAATTTCTTTTGCGGAATTAGTTTATTTAAGTAACTAAGCTCTTTATAAGCTTTAAAAACTAAAGTCCTACTAGCTTTATAGTTCTTAACTACTTTACTAATAATATTAATACCTTTAATATAATTAATCTCTCTTTATCGTTTTTAGTTATTAAGTTCTTTTTACTTAGCTTTTAGCTAATTCTTAAGCATTTTATTTAAGAATTCTTTTACTCGTAGTAGTATGTTTAAATTATAATTCTTATTACGAAGATTATAATTAGTCTCGAAATACTTATTATATCGTTTAAACGTATCTTTAATAGCTAGGTTAAGGAATTTTATATCTTCCTTAAGCTTATTAGCTAGCTCGTTATTCTTTTCTTTAAGATTATCTTTATCTTTAATTAGATTAGTAATATATATAAAAAGAGATATATAATCTTCTTTTAGCTTAATTATCTTATTTATTAAAGCTAGGTTACCGTCTTAAAGGTTTTCGATAGTCGTTTCGTTATACTACTTAAAGAGTAAAAGTTATTCGATTTTAAGTTAATTATTAATATTTTCTTATAAAAGTTCCTCTTTATTAGCTTCGATATCCTCTTTAAGGTTTTTTATAAAAACCTTAATATTAGTAGTAAGTTCCTTAGTTATTATAATAAGTTTATTATAAGTCTTCCTTAATTTAAGAAACTAACCGCTTCCTTACTTATCTAAAAAGTATATAAGGTAATTATTATCGTAGTATTTAGTTTAAGAAGCTACTTATATACCTTATCCTTAATAGTAATTACTATATTAAAATATTTTATTAAAGGAGTATAAAGCTTATTACTATCTTCTTTTTTAAAAGAGGGCTTTTTATCTTATAATTTAAGGTCTTTAAGATTATAGCTATTATTTTCTATATTTAAAGGTATAACGTTTATATTAAAATAAGGAGCGTTTTTATCGTCTTTATTAATAGTCTATAAGGAAGTTCCGTGCTAATAATTATCCTTAGTCTTAAAAGCATTTCTTTACTAGTTATTTAAGCTTTTAGCTTTAAGCTTAATCTTAAGTTCTTCTTTATAAAGACCTTTTATAAGCAAACTAGTCTTAAACGGACTAAAGGTTAGTATAATAAGCTTTATATTAATATTAATATTCTTAATTAAAGGTAGTAGTAAAGTATATTGCGGATTATAAGCTAAAAGGGTATTATTTTTATAAATAGGTATATTCCTTTCCTTAAAAGAATTCCTTTTCTTAATATAGTGCTACGCCTTATAGTATAAGGATAAGGGGATAGGGCGCGGACTAATTACCGCTAGTTAAGGCTAGTACTATAAACAAATTACCGCTAGTCGGGGCTAGTACTATAAACTAATTACCGCTAGTCAGGCTAGTATAATAGATTAATTACCGTATATAAACATATATAAGGGTTTAAAAATAGTAAAAAGCTTATTTATTTTTAAAAGTATAGCTAGCTACTTTATACTTAGTTTTTTAAGCTAATTCTAAGGATCTTTAACTATACTATTTATAGTATGTAAAATAAACTATAAATATCCTTATAAAATCGCTTAATAAACTAAGTAGAAGCTTAGTTAAAAATACTATAGACTATAATCGGGGAAATCCCTTAAATATCCTTAGATATCCTTTAAAAATCGCGGTAAGGTTTATCCTATATTTTCCGGGGTGCTTTTATAGTTAAAAACGGGTTAAACTATAGTTAAGATATCCCGCGGAAATCCTTAAAAATCCCTTAAAGATACCGGCGGAATCCGCTTAATAGTTTTTATAGTATCTCTTATAGTTAAAGATATTATAAACTATAATTAAGTAAGCTTTTAACCTTTAATAGTTATATCCTAAAAACCTTAGCGGGGTCCGACTAGTAATATTTATCGTATTTCCTTAAGCGAGCCTTTATAGTACGTACTTTAAGTATTTTTATCGCGGGGTTTTATAAAGCTTCTTTAAGAGTAAAGTAAAAAGTCTAAGTATAGCTGTTTAAATTTTATAATAACTCCTTTAAGTAAGAAAGAAAAGCTAATATCCTTATTAGTTTAAAGTAAGAATAAAGTAAAGGGGGTGTTAAGTAATAGCTTTATAATAGCGTCTTTATACTATATTAATAATACGCCGTTTTTATCTTTTTAATAGTTTTTTCGGCTTATTTAGCTAATAGTAACTAAGTAGCTTAAAATAGTTAGTAAGCGGCTTTATTATAAATCCTTACCTTATATTTATATTATAGAATCTAAACGGCTATACTTAAACTCCTTACTTTACTTTTAAGGAAGCCTTATAAAACCCCGCGATAAGAACGCTTAAAGCACGCACTATAAAAGCTTGCTTAAAGAGATATAATAAACATTACTAATCAGACCCCGCTAAGGTTTTTAAGATATAACTATAAAGGGTTAAGAGCCTACTTAACTATAGTTTATAACGTCTTTAACTAAAGGAGATACTATAAAAACTATTAAGCGGATTTTACCGGTATCTTTAAGGGATTTTTAGGGATTTTTACGGGATATCC
>JAPEBW010002571.1:0-10995 GCA_027405785.1 Ophiocordyceps robertsii
CGTAAAGTCGGCTTTAATAAAGATATATAAAAAATAGGGTATATAAGTAAACTAGTTAAAAGTTCTAACTTATAATTAACCTTTCCTATTTTCTTTACTACTTTAAAAGGTCTTATCTTCTTATAATCTAAAGACTTATTAGGTCTATTAGTCTTAAGATTCCTTATTAAAAAATATACTTTATCGCCTTTAAATAAAGAAGGGTTTAAAGACTATCTCTTATCGTAATAATACGATATCTTCTTAGCAATATATTCTAATTCTGATTTTATAAATCCGTATAAGCTTATTAACTGCTCGGAGTTTAATATAGCTTTTTTAGCTATAACTTCTTTAAGTAAAGAAGACTTATAAGCTTCGGGTATAAAGCTATAATTCGCGAATGCCGGAGTATTCTTAATAGGCTTAAAATAAGAGGTATTATACGCTAACTACGCTATAAGCAATTTAAAAAGCTAATTATCCTACTAATAATTTACGTAGCTTTTAAGGTATTACTTAAGCGTTTAATTTAATTGTTTTGTTATTCTATCTATAATAAGGTAAAAAGCAGTAAATAATTTATGCTTTATACTTAAGGCTTATATTAAGCCTTGCTAGAAATTTAAAATAAGTTTCCGATCCCTATCTAAAATAATCGAACTCGGAAGTCCTTAATTAGCTATAATATATCTTATAAAAGTATAAGATAACTTTTCTATATCTATAGCTTTATACGTTAAAATAAAATAGCCGTACTTTATAAGATAATTAACTATAACTAAAATAAAATCGTATTTTATATTAGTCGTAGGATTTATAGACTTTAGTAGTTTCGTAATAAAGTTTAAGTGCTACGCTTTACGGCGTAAGGATAAGGGGATAGGGCGCGGACTAATTACCGCTAGTCGGGGCCGGTACTACGGACTAATTACCGTTAGTTAAGGCCGATACTACGGACTAATTACCGCCGGTTAGGCCGGTATAACGGACTAATTACTATACGTAATTATATATAGGGGTTTAAAAATAGTAAAAAGCTTATCTATTCTTAAAGGCATAGCTAGCTACTTTATACTTAGTTCTTTAAGCTAATTTTAAGGATCTTTAACTATACTATCCGTAATACGTAGAATAAACCGTAGATATCCTCGTAAAATTACTTAATAAACTAAGTATAAGCTTAGTTAAAAACACTATAGACTATAATCGGGGAAATCCCTTAAATATCCTTAAATATCCCTTAAAAATCGCGGTAAGGTTTATCCCGTGTCTTCCGGGGTGCTTTTATAGTTAGAAACGGGTCGAACTATAGTTAAGATATCCCGCGGAAATCCTTAGAAATCCCTTAAAGATACCGGCGGAATCCGCTTAATAGTTTCTACGGTATCTCCTTTAGTTAAAGACGTTATAAACTATAGTTAAGTAGGCTCTTAACCCTTTATAGTTATATCCCGGAAACCTTAGCGGGGTCTAACTAGTAATATTTATTATATCTCCTTAAGCGAGCCTTCGTAGTGCGTGCTTTAAGCGTTCTTATCGCGGGGTTCCGTAAGGCTTCCTTAAAAGTAAAGTAAGGAGTTTAGGCGTAGCTATTTAGATTCTATAATAACTCCCTTAAGTAAGAAAGAAAAGCTAACGTCTTTATTAGTTTAAAGTAAGGATAAAGTAAAGGGGGTGCTAAGTAATAGCTTCGTAGTAGCGTCTTTATACTATATTAGTAGTATACCGTTCTTATCCTTTTAATAGTTTTTTCGGCCTATTTAGCCGATAGTAGCTAAGTAGCTTAAGATAGTTAGTAAGCGGCTTTATCGTAGATCCTTACCTCGTATTTAGTTATACGGCTTTATTTTTATTAAGGCGATTAATGCGTCTAGCTAGAACTTATAGTAAAGTTTTTTTAACTCTCCTTTAAGGCGTATATTTAAGCCCTTACTAAGTAGTAAGGAGTCTCCGCGCCGGGGAATACTTAAGTTTCCTAGCGGGATACGTTATAAGAGACTAGCTTTATTTAAGCCTTATTTTATATTATTATCCTACCTATCTTTCTTATACTATTTTTTTAATCCTCCGCTAAGTCTCCCGTTTTACTTACTAGCTTTATAAGCCGCTTATAAGCGAGATATTATATCCTACTTACTACCGCTATTATAGTTATCCCCCGCTCTTTATTATTAGGCTTTCTAACTTATTATCCTTTTTACGCGGCGCTACTACCTATACCTTTCCGCCGATTAACGCGCGTTTAGCTACCGGGAAGGTATTAAAGTAAAGGTAGGCCGTCCCGCTAATATTAATAGGTATAGTAAGCACCGGGGTATTAAACGTCTATATTCCCGCTTAAAAGCAAGTAATAAGGTCCTTAATAGCCTTAATGCCCGACTCCTCGCTCTTAAGGTTTTAAACGTGCTTAATAGTCTTAAAGAACCTTTATATAAAGGGGGCCTTAAGGGCGAGAATATAAAGCGCGTAGTTAGTACGGCTAATAAGGCGGATATTAAACCCTAAGAACTTTATTGCTTAAGTTAAAGTTAAGTCGCGTTTAAACTCTTCGTAGGCCTATAAGTAGAACTTAGCGTAGTTTATAGCTAAGCGGAAACTCCCGATTATTATAATCTCGTTGCTAGAGTATAAGCTTATAAAACTAAGTTTATTAAGGATCGTATTAATTACTATTAGCAGCTCTTATAAGATTAGGCGGCGGAATATATCGCGAGGCTAGTTATCGCTATCTTCTTTAATTAAGGAGGGACGGCGGATAGACTATAGTAAGGCGCTTATACGCCTTTATATAGCTAGGCTAAGCGTAGCGGCGGGCGGGAAAAGCGTTCGCTAAGTAAGACCGAATAGGTCCTTAAAGCTTATTATAGCTATAAGCTAAAAAGGGGATTTTATAGTATAGGCTAGACCGCGTATAAAGCGAGACGGGGTTTTAGCTATAGTCGCTTAAGACGCCGCTATAAACCCGGCTATAAACTAATTAAGCTAAGCCTTAAATACGTAGTTAAGGACGGCGCGGATATTATTTTAATCGTTTAGCTAAAGCGGGTTTCCGCTAGCTATAGCGGCTACTATAAATCTTAAGACTATAGCGAGGTTAGCTAACCTTAAGGCATTAAGTATCGGCTAGTTATTCCGCTAATAAAGATTTCTAGCTACGCCTTAAAAAATATATAAGCGGTAGGGGCTTTTAGATAGTAAGAGCTAAGCGGGAGGTATAGCTAAGTTGCCGCGAAACCGGCTATCTAGACCTTATTATAGTATAAGGCCGGGAGGTAAGTCGTCTAAGTTAAGTATTTAAAGAAGGTAGTATAGGCCGTCCTTTATAGTGCCGTAATCTAAGTTAAATTTATCGGCTTAAGCGCGGCTACGGAAGGCGGCGTAGGTTTATGCGAAAGCTTAAACTTAAAGGTTTTAACTCTCGCTAAGGGACTTAAGGCTATAAAGGATAGCCGCCTTATTTCCGTAGAGCTTAAGGGCTTGCTTATATCCTTTATATTAAAGGTATAAAGGCTTATAGGAGAGCGGGCTAAAAAAGTAATTACGGAATAGCTAATCTTAGCTATAAAAGACGTTAAATAATAAAAGGACTTAAAATAAAAGTATAAGGATCGTAGGCTTAAGGTAAAGAAGGTTATGCGTATAAGAGTAAGCGAGGTGCGGCGGGCTATAGCTAGCGGTAAAGGGAAATATAGTTATAAAAAGAAAAAAAGAAAGGAAAGAGGGCAGGCGGCGGAGAAAATTTAAATAAGTATACTATAAGGCTAAAAAGGCCTTATTACTTAAGGTAAACGGCGGTATATTATTATTAAAATAATTAATTACCTTAAGCATAGTAAGTTATAGTTTCTTATAACTTATAATAGCTTTTAGGTCTTATACTTAAGCTTAACCGCTTAATTCTCTTAATTAAAGAGTTTCGTATTAGGTTATAAAGGCCGCGCGTTATACTCTTATTTAAACTACTTAAGTAGCTAACTCCTTTTATGCTTTTTTAAAGGCTTTTACGATTTTTAGCGAGAAGACCGCTTTTTCGTTTACCTATAAGTTATAGCTACTTAGCTAGCCTTTTTAAGCTACGAGGAACTCCTTCCTTAGCTTTCCGCCGCCTTTTTTTATTATATAGCTTTATAAGATTCGTTTTACTTCTTACTTATTTAAGTAAGGTATCCCTTCGTCTTAAACTAGTCTTAAGCATATAGCTAGCTCGTCCGCTAAGCGTAGTTATACTATTAAAACGACCGGATAAATATTAAAGGACCTTTTTATATCTAACCGGTATACGAGCTATCTTACTTTAGCGGTAACTTTAAACGGCTTAGTGCGTCTTTCTTAAAGCTTCGCTAGTTTACCGTCCGCGACGTAATAGCCTTTACTAAGCTATAGCTAGACTTAATCGCTAGGCTTAAATTCTAGCGGGCGGTGTTTTTTATTATATTTATCCTTTATAGCGGCTTAAGCATAAGTAATAGCTAACCTAGCTTCTTTTTATAGGACTTCTTAGTTTTATAGGTATAAGTAGTTACTAAAAAACCGGAGGCTATTATCTATTTTTATCCTTATAATAAGCTTACTAAAAGCCGCGTAAATTACTAAGGAAAAGGAATTATTAAGGCTAAACTAAAAGGCGATTAGTATATCGGTTTAGCGTAGGTCCGGGAAATTAGTAGTAAAGAATCGTAGCGCGATTTTTATAGTTTAGTTTCGCCTTTTTAATAGGCTATTAGTTTAAAGGTGCTAAGCAGTAGATATAAGAAGCTTTAATCTAAAGGCTTACTATAAGGTCCGCTAAAATACTAAGGTAAACTTTACGTCTTAGTTAAAGATTATCCCCTTTAAAATCCTTTAGTTAGCGCGGAGTAGTTCGGTATATAACGCTTATACTTAGTCTTCCGCTATAAACTAGTTATTACTTAAGATAAGGAGATATATTTTTAAGAATTTATTAGTTACGGTTAGTAAAGTATTAAAGAAGTTCCTTATAAGATCTTTTTATAAGGATTGTTCGGCTTAAACTACTAAGAGCTTAATAATAAAGTCTATTGCTATTATATAGTATAAAACCGGCAGGCTTTAAATTAAGATAAGCTATTTTAGCATTTTACCTTAATCGGTTTAGTTATAATAATAAGTATCGTAGCTATCTATAACCTTATCTATATATTTACTAAGCTATAAGATTAAGAAGCTTTTAGATAGGTCTTACTATATACGCGTGCGGCTAATATAAAAGTATTTAGTATAGGCGTCTTTAACGATCTCCTTAGTATAGGTCTCGGGGATATATAGTCTCCGGCGTCCGTCGTTCTCCGTAAAGTATAGCAACCCCTATAACTAAAAGAATAAGAGTCCGGGGACCTTATCTTTATCGCTAAGTTACGCTATAACTTTTACTTACTATATATCTTTTATATATCCGTTGATTATTTTCTAGTGGAGCGGCAATTTAATTAATGCCTTTATATAGAGGAATACGTAGTCCGTTATCTTATCTTCTTAGATATATTTTAATTCCCCTTTTTAGTTTAAGGATACCGGCTTATCGTCTTAGTACGGTAAACGTAAAAGCGCGTCTAGCATAACGTTTTTAACGCTTAGGATATAGCATACCTTAAGCGGGAATTAGCTTAAGTATTAAGACGCGAGGACTAGCTTATTATTAAATTTTATATTAATAAAGAATAAGGATTTTTAGTATACGATTCCGTAGGTGCTTATATAGTCGGTAAAGATAACTACTTATAGCGTTCTTACGGATAGTATTATAGTACGTAGCTTATATACTACTTATACTAAACCGGCTACTTTAAGTTCTATAAGCTAATATTAAAGTTCTCCGCCTTAAAGGGCGCGGCTTAAGTAGATAATAAGCTAAACCTTAGTCCGGGCTAGTAGCGTCTTTCTATCTTATTCCGTGCCTTCTTTTAAGTAAAAAGCTATAGCCGCTACTCTATATTCTTAAGATATATTAATTTAAATAAATAGTTATTAGGCGGGGTCGAAGTAGTAAATCGTTTAAAGCTTAGTAAGTTTCTTAGTTAAAATCGCGAAGGCCTCTTTTTCTTCCGGAGTAGGCTAAAAAGCGGCTTTCGCGGCGTATTAAGCCTATCCTTAGCCCTTTAAAAAGACTCTTTCTTCCCGTCTTACTTAGAGTAGC
This sequence comes from Ophiocordyceps robertsii, assembly GCA_027405785.1. Classification (NCBI taxonomy): domain Eukaryota; kingdom Fungi; phylum Ascomycota; class Sordariomycetes; order Hypocreales; family Ophiocordycipitaceae; genus Ophiocordyceps; species Ophiocordyceps robertsii. Next base: position 6,137 of record JAPEBW010002571.1, read on the forward strand.
TCCGTCTTTCGTTTTTATAGGACGTTAACTTCCTTAGCGAAATGCGGGACTATATAGCGTAGCTACTTAGTAAGGCCGATCTATTTCTCGAGCTATTAAAGGTTCTTTAAAAACGCGATATCCCTTAAGGCTTATATACGTTCGTTTATATTTATTAAGCTAATAGCGTCTACCTTAAATCTAAGGAGCTATATAGATAGGTACGCTAAGAAGGACTTTAGTCTAAATAAGGTAATATTATAGTTATAGAAGGCGCGGAATATGGCCTTTAAATATTAAAGGTGTTCTTTAGCCGTATTAAAGTAAATAATAATATTATCGATATAGGCCGCCGCGTATTCTTAGTATTTATAGAGGATATTATTAATAAACCTTTAAATATATACCGGGGAGTTCTTAAAGCCTATAAGTATTACTAATAATCTTTTTAGCTTATAATAGCTTATAACCGTAAACCTTTCTTAATAGTCTTAGTAAACTAAGAACTAATAAAAAAACGATTATACGTTTACCGTATTAATAAACTTCTTTCCTCGGAGGCGTTTAATTATATCGCTTTAAAGGGGCATTAAGTATGCATTTAAGGTAATAATAGCGTTAATCCCCCGTAAGTCTATAATTACTTATCCCTTTTCCTTTCCGTTTACTATCTTTTATACTATAAATACTAGCGCCGCGAACGGGGTTAGCTTATAGACTCGTTTTAATCGGCTTTATACGGTTAGCTAGCTAAATATTATATTTACTACCTTCTTATCTTTATCGCTTAACGGGTATAATCTTAATACGACTTATTAGTATTACTATCCTTTTACTAAAGGAATACGTATATATTTAGATTCGTCTATATATATTACTCCCTTATTCTTTTAAAAGCGGGGAAACGATTAAAGGATATCTTAGACTTTTAATATATATTTTAAGTCTTTAGCGTAGATCTAGACGCCCTTATTAATAGTAAGTTCGGGTAAGTCCTTAGTTCGGCCGATTTTAAGTTTATAGTTTATAGTAAGATCTTTTTATAAGAAGTCCTTAGCGGGGTCTGTTTTATCCGGATTTTCTATAAGGGCTTCCGCTAAGGGAGTAGTAGCGTCGACCTCCTTATATAGCTAAAACTGCTTATTAAGGTCTATAATTATCCTTACCTTTTAGCTTTAACGGAGTACTAGTAGTTTCTTAAAATAGTTTATCGCTATAAAGCTTATATAATTCTATATTATTATCTAAGCGAGCTTAAAGTTATTAGGGAAAAATATTATATTACGCTTTAACGGCGGCGCCTAGACCTATATAGGTAAGGCGTAGCTAGAACTAGCTAAAATTATCGTAGTAACTAAGTAGATTACCTATTTATATATCGCTAGTCTTAGCCGGACTATCTTAACTTCGGCTTTAATCCCTTTATAAGCCCCGATCCGTAAGACCGATATAAAGTTAATAAGGTCCCTTAAGTAAGGAACTAAAAAGTCTTAGCTAAGCAATATATTAGCCGCTAAGCGTTTTACTATCTAAGCGCCGATCCTTACCTTTATAACCGCAAGGCTACCGTCTAGCCTTCTTAGTATATAAGCGGTAAATTCCGCTTATTTAATAGTAGCTATTCTTCCTACTCCTTAAATAGGAATTCGTTAAGAGGAGTTTATAATTACGTCTTAAAAGGTCTTTACTAAGTTAGCTTAAATAAGGCTTCGGTTTGCCCCGGTATCTATATAAGCTTTAATGCTTATCTTAGGCCCTTCTTTTCTATAGACTAGTAAGCATATATAGGTAAATCGTAACGGCCTATTAAGGTTTAATAGCTAAACGTTAAGAGAAGCCTTAACTATCTAAACGCTTTATAGCTTTTAAATAACGACTTACTATACTAAGCTGCGTCTTTATATAGCAATATCTCGGCTAAGGTTAAGGGGGTGTTTATCTTTAATATATCGGTAGAGCTTATTCTTTAAGGGGAATGCTTCGCCGTAAAATCCGCACGCTTTATCGGCCTCTTATACTAAGTTTATTATAGTATAGATTGCGGTTTCCTTTAAGCTTTTATCGGTATCCGACCGGGCTCCTTTTATATCGTACTCTTTATTCTTTAGATAGTTATCGGTCTTTACTATAGTTCCTTTTTTAGTCGCGGGGTATGCCCGTTTTAGCTTTAGCGTTAGCGAGCGTATAGTCCTAAAAGTCCTTTCTCTCTTAAGCCGGAGGACCTTAACTCGTATTCCTAACTATTTAAGCGGGTTTCTTCCTTAACTTAGCAAGCGCTATAAGGCTTAAGGTATATCTATCCTTACTAAGCGGTTTAAAAACGTAACCCTTAGTCCCGGCGAGCCTTTAATAAATAGCCAGGGCGTCTTAAACTATCCTTTAAGTATATATAAGGTACGGCTAGTCGGCCTTCGCCTTTTTATAGGTTAGACTTATTTCTTTCGCGCTAGTAAGTGCTTTTAAGATCCTTAAGTATATTTAACTTATAGCTAAAGAAGAATTTCCTTATATTTATTAATCTATTTATTAATATCCTCGTTCTTTACTAAGTATTATAAGGATTCTTATAAGTAAACGTCTAGCTTTTAGTAGATTACTATAGTTAAGTAGTTTAGCTAGTAAAGCGCGGCCTTAGCTTTACGTTATAAGCGCGATATCTAAGACTTAAAGTTAGATCTTACTACTATATCTTTAATAGTAAAGTGCTCTTTATTAAGTGCTTATATTACTATATCTAAGCGGATTTTAAACCGTTTTTATAAGGCGGATATCTATCGGCCTAGTCCGACGCCGGGCTCGCTAAGTTCTTCTTATTATAGTTTTAAGAGGTCCTTAAAATACTATTCCGCTATACTTCTTCGGAGGAAGGAGGGCAATTAAATAGCTAATTCGTCCGTATAGGCCTTGCCTTTATTAGCGTTTTAGCGGATAAAGTCGATAAAATAGTTTATTCCTCGGAATATATTAGCCTTATTATCTTCTTAGACTTCGTTAAAGGATACTTTTAAAGGTCTTAATAGGTTAAATCTCCTTATATCCTTAGCTTATAATTAAGGTTTTTTTTAAGGCTTAATAAGCATATCTTCTTTTTTTAGTACTTAAAGGAGACTAAGGAATTATTCGTTTAATATTGCTACTATTCTTACTAAGGGGCTTAAGGCTATACTTAGTCTTAATATTTACGCGCTTAGTATAAATAGGTTTAGCCTACTAAGGGTATCGCTTACCGCGTCCTTATCGCTTATTATTAAGGTCTTAGTCTTAATACTCTCGCTAGGTGCTTAACCTTCCGTTTTATACGCGTCCCGGAATTTAGTACGCTATAAGGCCCTTAGTATAAGAGGCTCGTTTTTATTAATTAAGAGTCCCGAAAATGCCTTAATTAGCGCGGCTATAGCGGATAAGGCTAAACGGTAATACTAAACTAAAAAACTACTAAGTATCCTTTAAGGCGGATTTTTAGTTAAAGCCCTTAAGCTAAACTTTATTAGTAGTACGCGGTAGAAATATCCGCTAAGCTTATCGTCCTAGGGAAAGAGTAACTTTATTATAAGCTCGATCCGGAGGGTATTTAGTAAGCGGGGAGCCGGATAGTTTTAAGGTCGGCTTATCTTTATTTCTTTTATTTAAAGGATAATCGATCCGTCTAGGTAATACCGAATTTAGTTTACTTAATCGTATAGATTTTATCGTTCTATAGTCTATCCTTTATTAGTATTTTAAAAGCGGATTGCCTTTTAAAAGGTAGTAGTCTTAGCTTAGCTAAGTAAAACTCGTTTTATATCCTATCTAGCTCTATAAGCTATCGCGGTATAGTACCTTAAAAAGGGGTAAGGGAGATTATTAAACTAATATACTTAGTAAGCCGCGGCCTCTTCCGCTTTTACGGCTTACTTATCTTAAAGTTTTATTATAAGCGCGTTAAGGAAGAGGTGCTTATTATTAAGGTTAGACTTAAAGGCTAATAAGAGCTTTTTATTAAAGAAAATATCGTTTAGTATCTAACTTCTTATAAAATAAGTACTTAATCGTGCGATATAGTTGCTCTTAGCTTAGTAGATATTTAAGGGATTTCCGTTTAGATAGGTAGGAATTGCTATTATTTACTACGCTTTATAGTATAAGGATAAGAGGATAGGGCGCGGACTAATTACCGCCGGTTAAGGCTAGTACTACGGACTAATTACTACTAGTTAGGGCTAGTACTACGGACTAATTACCGCTAGTTAGGCTAGTATAATAGACTAATTACCGCACGTAATTATATATAAGGGTTTAGAAATAGTAAAAAGCTTATCTATTCTTAAAGGTATAGCTAGCTACTTTATACTTAGTCCTTTAAGCTAATTTTAAGGATCTTTAACTATACTATCTATAGTACGTAAAATAAACCGTGGATATCCTTATAAAATCGCTTAATAAACTAAGTATAAGCCCGGTTAAAAACACTATAAACTATAGTTAGGGAAATCCCTTAAATATCCTTAGATATCCTTTAAAAATCGCGGTAAGGTTTATCTTATATCTTCCGGGGTGCTTTTATAGTTAAAAATAGGTCGAACTATAGTTAGGATATCCCGCGGAAATCCCTAAAAATCCCTTAAAGATACCGGCAAAATCCGCTTAATAGTTTCTATAGTATCTCCTTTAATTAAAGACGTTATAAACTATAGTTAAGTAGGCTCTTAACCCTCCGTGGTTATATCCCGGAAACCTTAGCGGGGTCTAACCGGTAATATTCGTTATATCTCCTCGGGCGAGCCTTCGTAGTACGTGCTCCGGGCGTTCTTATCGCGGGGTTTTATAAGGCTTCCTTAAGAGTAAAGTAAGGAGTCCGGGCGTGGCCGTCTAGATTCCGTAATACTAAAGCTATAAAGTCT